>CAXAMN010001581.1:192320-235824 GCA_963970005.1 Durusdinium trenchii
TCATCATCATCATCATCATCATCATCATCATCATCATCATCATCATCATGATCATCGCCCTCGATCCTCATCCATCCTCATCGATCATCATCCACAACAACCTCATGTTCTTTCACAAGCTAACTCAGCTCCAGAGCTCCAGCGACTCCTCGTGACAAAACAGGCTCTGACTCCAGGCTGAACACGCCTTGCCTAGGTTAGCTGAACACGCCGATGCCTAGCGACTCTTCGTGATTCCTCGGGGCCTCCGCGACAGGTCCGACTCAGCCTGGGGCCCATTCGCACCGCCACGGCAAGACGCGCGCAGGCTTCGGACCGAGCTCCTCTTGCGGTCCGTCCGGGGGACCTGTGCACATCGGGAGTTGTTACGACCTTTTTTCTTTGGACCTTTAGGTTCCCGCAAACAGTTATTCTTTTTGGAATGCGCAGCCACGCGAAGGGTTCTCGTTGATCGTCGGGGTGTGGGGGTTGGACTGTGGGTTCCATCTTGTTTTTGACCCTAAGAATCCTTGGGCTGTCCATGGCAGGGGTCGGACCCTCAATAGCAGGGGTCCGGGGCCGAACCAAACCCTATTTGTTGGTGAAGGAGCCCAGATTCTTAGGGTAAATAGAACCAATCGAGGCCAATCGACCGTGAGGCGCCGGCCATTTGTCGAAGTGAGAGCAGCTGGTCAAGTGGTCTTTAACCATAGGGCCATACTTTTTCGCCGTTTCGCCTTTCTTTCACCGGTTTTCTCGCTTCGTCCGGATGCTTCTCGGAAGCTCCGTCCGTCGGTCCGAGTTCGCAGGGGATGAAACGAGTCGGTGAGTCAGTCGAAACGGAGCACTGTAGCTGCTGGATGAGCTCGAACGCACGAAGCGATAGCATACACTCCCTGGAAGCGGAAGTGGACCATAGTCCCAAGGGAAGACCATTTTCCGAATACCAAACAGATGGTTTTACACTTCCATGTTGGTTCCAGGGAGAGTATACTACCTGGACCATCCGAAGGCTGTCCAATGGAGATCCCTAAGCAGTGTAATTAGGGTAGTCCCTAGTCCAGCCAGGACACCCATTGGATAGTCCTGGTGTGTTAGTCATGAAATCTATGTTCAATCCTCGTTTTAATAAGCCTGAAAATTCTTAGCACTTGTCCATTGACGTGTGGATTTGGATGGTACGCAATGCCTTGCAGCCGTAGTGATGTGAACATTTTTATGGACTGGGAGATGTTGTTGAAGTGATTAGTGGTCTGGAGCCACCCTGAGTGAGATGTCATCAGGCATGAGTGGACCACATGTGCATGGATACACTGGGCATCCTGACCCTCCAAAAAGCATATCACATCGAAACAAGAAGTCAGATAGGAGTCAAATCTCTTTAGCCGATAGTTCTTGAATAAGAACTCCTTCAGTATTTGGGCATCATAGGTGCAAACTTTTAGTAAGTAGCACGCTTGTGAGTTTGATCCCAATTTCCTTTTCTGAGGCGCCCCCACTGTGCTTGTCCAAGAAGGGTTCATTCCATTCTTTGAGAAACAGGGCGATGAGAAGGTTCCCCCCTCAGGGCTTCATTCATCATAGACACGGAGGGACGTGGAAGACCCGAAAGGAAAGGATGGCACAAAAGGATACAACAGGCAGATGACCTTCGATACTCAGAGGTTTCAGAGTAGATGGCACAACCCCCCAAGATGTCTTAGACAGATGGGGATCCATAAACCACCTATATAACTTGGTGATTGTGCCATTGGTCCTCTCAATCCACTGTAAAGGTTTGGTGTGCCAATGTACCATTTGTTGCTGGGTGTTCGGCCGCTTGGGCCTGGTCTTCGAGTTTAGGTGTGGCGACGCCCCTCCAGGGCTTCATCAGACACACCTTATATGTCACAATACTATAGGAGCTGCTTCTGTTACACTCTGGAAGATTAACATGGAACCTGAAAACCGGTTTGTAGAAGAAAGTCGTCTTCCAGTCTGGTCCATGTTCAGTTTCCATGTCAACTTTCTCGGGTGTAAGCGTTTGCCTCCCAACAGGGCCCCACACCTCTGGAGGCTTAAGGCTCGGCTTATACAGCGTGGAGCGGGAGAAGCAAGCAGCCTGGAGAGGTATTTTCAATTGAGGGACTCGCCGTGGGCCACTCCCTGAGGTCTTCATAACATCTCAGTCGTCCCCAAAGAGCGCCTCAAGGACGGAGCTGCGAGCGCAGGAAAGAGCTGAAGCCTTCCGCCGAAGCCTTCTTTGGACCTAAACGGGACCAATGCAAATGACAAATATTGGAAAAAATCAAAAGAGTTGACATTGAGATGCTGACATTTTGGGTTGGGATGTGAATCACCAGCCCTTGTTCCATTAGTGTTCTGGTCCGGGGGGATAGCACAAGGCTTGATCATAGGGAAGTAAAACAGCGTTTCACCGGACTTTTCTAGACCCAACCGCTGCATCCACCGATCAGATCGCAAAGCCCGGCTGAGCCCAGTTGGATTCTCACAAACACGGTCAGCCATGAATGGACAGGCAGCTTTCAAGCCAGTTGAAGGAGGTTTTAGATGTTTTTAGTAGTGATTGTTTGGGTTGGACAATACAGGTTGAGCTCACAGAGTCCTGGCCCTGTTTCATGTTTGAATGTCGTCCACTCGACCCCTTGTTTACACCTTGACTTGGTGACAAGCTGTTGTGGGTCAGAACACAACACCTCAGAACCGAAGAGTACTTCAGGAGGAATATATATATATATAATATAGATTGTTGTTTTCTTACGTTTCCTTCTTGCCAGGTCTCAAAAACCATCTGCTGTATGTAGATCAGCCGCGGTCGAAAGAAAAGAAGTCCAGTCTATCGCGTGGCCAGTGTGGGACGGTCAATGATCACCCTTTGACCGCTTTGGAGGGAGGAAATTCGACCGTGTGAAGTACCACAAGCATCGACAGCAGGATTCTATGGGGAAAGGGTGGTCAATTTGGAACCTTCGAGAGAACAACCTTTGTCCCAGTTGTGTATTTACAGGCTACGTGTGGATGAACCAAGTATACTGACCAGCTCTATTCAATCTCAGAGCTTCGGAATGGAGATGGAAGACTACCCAGCCTAGATTTCCCAGGCAGCTGGACAGAGTCGGGGGTATCTTCTTGCAAAATCATCCTTTTGGCTCTCCCCCTTCGAGGGACTGTTCAAGCAACCTGACAGGATGACAGGATGGGCCCCCAAATACAGCACATCCTTCAGCATTTCCGAGCTCAACATCTCAGAGAAATCAACCCTTCTACTCGGACGAACACATCACATCGAAGTGGAAGACCCCCCTTAAGAGCAAGAAGCTACGTTCCGGGGCTCCTGGCATCGCTACGAACGGAGCGCTCGGACGCTACTAGGGGCTCCTGGCCTTGCTACGAACGGAGCAAGAGGACGCGAACCGTTGCAGTCGCAAAGGGGCGGGTCTTTCTTCGGCTGTTTGGTCTTCAGAACCTGTCGTCGGAAGACCATTGGCTTCCGGTACCGTCGCCGTTGGCATTTGTTACGACATCGGCACCCGAAACCAATGCCATCCAGTCCCGAGGTGCCGCTGCAGCGGTAGGGACTGGTAGACCCAACAAGAACCAACACAGCGTTGAAGAAGCCTATACCTATAGACCAGCCCAGTTGGCTACCCTAGGTGAGTAGGGTTCTGAAATTCAGGTCACATAATAACCTTTCTTGGAAGGATCCCCGCTGTATCGCCCTGGCGAGAGCCGACCGCCTTTGACCTCGCAAGGCTGGCTGTGACGATGTGGGCCGCCCAGACGATGCAGCTGATCGCGAAGCACTCACCGCCCAACAAGGCGGTTGGCTGGAAGAAGTTGCTTGGGGGTGTCTCATTGCCTATGATACAGTTGGTGAACGGTCGGTACAATTCTGACGCTTTTTTAGAAAAGCCTGCACCCTAACCGTCATCATCCATTGTTACAGGGAATGGGATATACCCCAGACATGACATTGGGACACTCCAGGAATTCCAGATTTTACTAGAGTTCCACATAGTAAACGACTCATTGGATCGATCAAAGAACCACTCCAATCTGGAAGAACTGGCTGACAGACCAATGGGTTTCTGCAACCAATGCTGGAGTGGCGGAAATGTTGACCGCCTGCACACGACCCGTGGATCTGGTAGATCAGCGCCGGGGGTCCCGCGGCGTCAACGTTGACAGTGAAGGCTGCCGTGATGAGCATACAACGTTCGGGGCCCGCAAGCCGCTCCGGCTCCTTCACGCGAGCCTTCACCACCAGTGCCCGGCTGGCAGAATCCCCGTTCTTTCGCCTCGCAACACCAAGGGGTGGAAGACCCAATGGAAGGGTGACGAATGGAATTTTCTGGCTGCCAGGGACTCTTTCTGCACATTGTGGGTCTTTGTATGCATTTGATAGATCTTCTCCCATAAAAGATGTGGGACCAAACTGCTTGGAAAGCGTCCTTTTCCAGTGCGGGACATGTTCCACATCGTGGTGAGTGCAGTGGCCAGATGCGCTTGAGATTCAAAAAGAAGCATGGAGAGAGACAGAGATAGATAAATAGATAGAGATCGAGATAGAGAGCAAGAGAGACAGAGAGCGAGCGGACAACTATTTCTATATGCATGTCAATACATTATACATACACGATCTGACACTTCACCTCTTGACTTTTGACACACATCCTCTGGCCTCTTTGGGGAAACAGGTCCTTGGTGCTGAGCCTGCATTTGGCTCGTTCCGCGTCGCAGGTCATGTGGGCTTACGGGAGAGAACTGGCATGCTTGATCGAACGATGCCGCACGGGACGCTCCGACGCTGCCCGATCTCCTTCCGCAACATCACAAGGACAGCGGTCGCCCAACTGTCCTGTTTTTGAGTATATCTTCATGGCTGCCATTTGCCCCTTTCGTGCGCCGGGAGACATGTGTACACCCAGCGTTCGTGTCGAGCTGAGTTTAACAGTCATCAGACTTAGACTTCACAACCATGAACAAGCGAAGGACTCAAAACCAAGGAACATCAGGGGAATCAAAACAACTCCGGGTCCTTGACTAGGTCGTTTTACAGGAGTTGTTTTTAGAGGAGTTGTTTTGACTAGGTCGTTTTACAAGGGGACTAACACATTTGGGAAAACATGTTCCGACTTCGCAGTCCGTCACTCGCTTCGCTGCTTCTGTGCCAGGCTCTTCTCCAGTGCAGCCTTGGCCGTCTACCACTTTGTGGCCAATGGCGAGCTGCTGGGCCCAGAGGGGAAGTACTGCGGTGGCACCCGGAGACCTGCGGGGCTTTTTCCCGGCGTTGGTCCACCCATCCTGGCAGGTCGCTACCAGGGAGATGAACAGATTTGTGGGGGGGGGGGCGCGAAAACTGACTAAACATTCCCTACTAGATCTACTAGTTACTATACCTGCACCTGAAGAACAGGTGTGTCCTGGTTTTCCTGCCCTGAAACCACCTGTGAAGGTCCAAGGATCACCTGCTGGATGGTGGATGCTGTGTCAGTGATTGGATTGAGACCGGTCTTCCATGGTAGCCGGTCACGATTGGAGGCTCGGGTTCCCAGGCACTGCAGCAGGCTTCTCCAGGCTTCTCCCTGCGTTTGGATGGAAGGCATGGACTGCAAGCCATGTACCTTCCTTCCAGCTTGGGGCAGATGAAATGAACTGGAGTCGAACTGAACTGAGAATGAGCTGCCTGCAGTTGCCTGCAGTTGATGTTTCTCTTTCAGCTGTGAACCCGGTTTCACTGACTTGCAGGGATATTTCGCACGCCGCCCGAAGGCCTAGAAAAAAGGCTTAAGGATTCGGATGTGGTGGCTTTACCGTGTTTGGGGGTGTTTGGCCTTTCTGGCAAAAGTTCAGTCAGATCAAAGAAACGCAATCATATAAATTACACAATGACTTGTGACGAAAGCAGCTTGCAGGATTTGTTTTCTTTTCTTAAGAGTGTTGTGTTTCTTTTATTTTCTTTTCACAGTCACCACCATCTCTTTTCAGCACATCTGGAAAAGGACTCTTGTATTGTATGATTAAACATGGTTTCCTTTTGGACTCCACAAGTCCAAGCCCCTGTCGGCTTCCATAGAGTCACAACTGTACTTAAAATACCAAACTTTAACGAAGTTTGGACCACACCCGGCCGGGAACCCGGCTTCTCAAAGGGTCCGGACGTCCGCAGCATCCGGTGCGTTAAGCAGCCGGTGTTCCAAGAGCCCGTGTTCCAAAGAAATAATAAACAACACAGTGAACTCGGGCTGACAATTGATATCAAACCTAAAGAGTTAGGGAAGATGAAACAGAACAGGAGCATCCAGACCTGGATGTCCTGGCTGGACTACCCTGTACCTGGAGCACCGCTAGTATACCTTTTCCTGTCCATAATGTAAAAAGATGTCTTTTAAAGACCTGGACAGGAATTGTTGTCCGGGACGTGATTTCCCGTAATGGTTGATTTAGACCTTGCTTGGAGGCTGCAATGCAGTATAAACCAAGAAACCATATATGATAAGGCAACTTGGGCATCTTTAGGATAAAGATCTTATATACGCTCCAGTTGTTGCCAATAGTGGGTTGGCGCAAGGGTTTGAATCCAAATATATGATTGCATCACAGGGTTATAAACATCTTGGCCTTTGACCCCTCACATAAGAAAGAAACAAGGGCCATCAAGGGCTCCAATGACACTTGCTAAAGGTATGTCATATCAAATTAAGGATGTAGGCAGTTTCCCCTATACCACCAACCACCACCCCACACGCCTGGAAGCGATTCCTGGCACTACCAGGGGCGCCTGTCGTCTCCCTTTGTTTTCACGCGAAGGCTCAGTTGGGGTATAGCTGAGCCGGCACGCATTTGCGTGCGTGGCCAATGAACATGGACCGCGACACTCGCTTCAACATTCAAGTCAATTGGGCATTCAAAGTGATGTTGAAGATGGACTGCGGTTTCCGTCGATATCCTAAAGGTGGGTCGAAGCAACAAACATCCACCCTGACAGGTCCTTTCCATGCATGGGTACTTCTTGAATTCCAGGATGCCAAATGGTCTATGGGCCCAACATAGGCAGCCATTAGTGATATAGTGATCCAACTATATACAGAGGTCCACTTTGTTTATATACCGTATATGTCTGATTGACAAATCACCAGTGCCGTAGCGGATGTCGCATGATGTCACGGGTTCCAGTGCTACGGCCGCAAACTCGTGCCCCTGGCCTGCTTGTGCATGATGCGATTGCCATTGCTAATGGGTACTGTGAACAAATGTGGTTCATCCTGCATCGCATGAGATCTCAATGGGATCTGTTAGATTGAGCTATAGAACCAAATAGATTTGCTTGATTTTGTTACCAGATTTTTTTGCATTCTTTGTCTTGTTATATGTTGACGGCCAGCTTTGTCAATGCAAGCTTGCACCTCAGCAACTCTCATTCGTGCAGCCGGTCCTCCGCAGACAGGGGATTGCTCAGAGGTGAAATCAGGGTTTGCTAGGCATGGCCAAAACCAAGGCCATGGCCATGTGTGTGCAAGTGCGGTCTCCGGCTTTGAGATCGCAGGATGGTGCTGCTAGCGAAGGCAGCTCTCCAAAAGGTTCCCCTAGAAGTGTGGTGGGGGACTATGGGCTTGAGAATGTCCCTGTTGAATGGGACAACCATCCAGCAATCCGAGAGCGCATCCGAGATGAGAAAAACCTTTGCCTTTCCTACGACTTTGAGAAGAGGGAAGCTGTTTCAAAGTATGTTGAACCCACCATTGAGAACCTCAAGATAAATGAGGCAGTGTTGATGCCATTGGCGAAGATCATGAGTCACCACGACCTTCAACTCCCAGCCATTGAGAAGCTCATCCATGCCGTGGCTGAGTTTTTTCAATTGGCCAAGCTCTCCCGGACTTCAGACCAATGCTATCAAGAAGCATGGGCACTGCGGCGCATGATTGGGAAACTCAAGAGGTTTGCATACAGAAGCACAGCCCCACAGGACTTTTCATCACGAAAACAAACATCAAATCAATCCAGTCTACATGTTTGTTGGGTGGACTGTTTTCGGCAACTTTGCCAGAAACACCAACCTTGTTCAGTGATTCGTTTTTGTTGTGGTGACAACCCCAAAATGATCCCAGGGATGTGTCAAAACACATTATGTCAAAACTTGAAAGAGGTGTTGAGCATATATAAGATTCATTCTGTCCACAAATGGCTCTTGTCTCCCCCCATGTCCTTCCAATGCGATGTCCTCCAGGATGAAAGCATCCAAAGCCTGGTGGAAGCGCTGGGATTCAATCTTCAGGAGGGTATGGGCGCGGCCTAGCTCTCCGCACCATGCAGTCCCAACTGTATTTGACCCAAGCTGCTATATATACATAGTCGGTGTGCGCAGGGGGGTCGAATGATTGCCGCACAGGATGGTTGATATATGATGCATAAACTATAAACCCTCTCGAGTCTTCAAAAACAAATTTCTATGGCACACATTCAGGGCTTTGGATGTTGCTCTATATGGCATGAATAAGTCAAATATGGTCGAATCTAAATGGCATACACATGCATATGCGACTATATAGCCCTATATGAACGCGAATCCCCTTGAAGAGGTCTTCAAATTCCAATATCATGCACAAAATAGATGGTGATCAATGTCAACTGGAGTGAGCCATTTCTCACAAAAACACACCGCCGCGTGCCAAACCCTCCAGGACTGGCAACCTATATCAGGAGGACGCGATGTGGGCGACTCTTTGGGGGACGATTCTCAGGATCCTGAGCCTGAAGCACTAGCACCAGAAAATTCAGCAAATGGCTACAGCGACCTGTTCATGGATGATCCAATAGAGTTTGAACTCAACCAGATCGTCGATGATTTGGGGCAGAGTTTGCCGGAGGTTCCCGTGGCCGAGCCGCAGACTCTTGGCCAGAAAGCCGATGAGGTGGCTCAGAAACTTGATGAACCTGCGGCCCAAGTGCAGTCGGTGCAGCCTACCCCATGTCGGAGTGATACCCAGCCTCCCATCCTGTCAACCACTCCAACTGACATGCCTTTGAAGTCATTGGTTGCCCATGAGGACTCATTGTCGAAAATCCTCAGTCCCTCAAGTCTTTTTAGTTTTGAAGAAGGCACATAGGATGAATGAAGTCCTCTCCCCAGCCAAGCTTACAGCTTGCCTTCCAGGACTTGGGCGATGTTATGGACATTTCATCTGACGAGGAAGCACCGAACACTGCGCCACCCCAGCCAGTGAACTTCACAGTTGACATGATCGCGCAAGCTTTGCAAGATGTGCAAAAGTCACTTGGATGCAAGTTAGTTCAAACAAAGACTGCGTGGGCTTCTATATACGACAGACATGTCATACTTGTCTCAAAAACAGCTATAGACACCAGCATGCTTCCAAGGAAACGTTTTTTGTATATAAATAGAGAGTGAAGACCTGTTTGTATATAAGCATATATAGGATCAAGTATACTGGATTCATTCAAAACTTTGTGAATGGACCTTTGGAATAGTGTTCTTTCGAATACCTTGACATGTTAGAGCATTGTCCCTGCTTGCCGCCTCCCAGGTTGACCACGCTTCTGCCAAATGACCCTGTCGATGCCAAGCCTGCAGAGCTGGCTGATGCAGAGCCAGCTGCAAAGCTAGCAAGTTCCTTGTCTACAAAGACTCAAGACTAGAGGGCTGTTACATATATATATATATATATATACTTGATGAAGGTTTGAACAATGTTGTTTATATAGGCTCTCTTTCCCTGCAATCTTCTGCAGCATGAGTGCGATGAGGTTCAACTTCGGCAGTGGACCCCAACAAAACGATTCACATCTTGTCGGATTCTGTGATGCCCATGGCTTTGGACCATCACGAGACCCAACTGCCCGTTTCCCCTACTCAGCTCTTGAACACCGATGTGGCCATTGAAACCATCAAGAAGCTCGATGAACATGATCGCGAAGTGGAGCAACAGGTATCCCGGTGATCAAAACAACACATGACTTACAGTAAATTGCCCATGAGGCCATGGATTTCAATATTTTCCATGCACAACTAGATGTCTATATTGTTAAAGGGGCTTGATGCATACGTCGATCCGGATTCTCCTCCCCCAAAGGTGAAGACGACTGGCATGAATGGTATTGAGATCCCAGACCATGAAGTCATCACAAGGAGAAAGCAGTTTCGCATCAAGAAAGAGAATGCAGAAAAGAAGAGAGACAGGAAAGCGGAGAAAAAAGATACAGCTAAGCAGAAGGAGGAAAACAAACAAGCGAAGAAAGCTGCCAAGGAAGCAGAGAAGGAAGCCAAGAAAGTTGCCAAGGCCAAAGAAAAGGAAGAGAAGAAAGCAGCCAAAGAAATGGCTAAAGCGGCTAAAGCTAAAGGTGAGAAGAAGACAGGTCGAAGCTCTCGCGCACAAGCCAGCGAGCGGCTGAGGAAGAAGCCTGGCTGCAAAGCGCATCACAAGACATGGCAAAACGACCATGCTGAAGGAATGATTGAAGAGCCTTCCTCTGTCGAAGTTCGAACTGCAGAGGCTGCAGAGGGCATTCCTGCAGAGGTGGGCCCAGTCGAGGAACTCACAGAGATTTCACCGGTGAAGGGCAGAAGTATGAAGCGCTTGCGGCAGATGAACGCAGCAAGGAAAGCCCGCTGTAATGAGCCCAAAGAAGTGGAGACAATCGAAGAGGCTCAGTCTGAGTCCAAGTCAGAGGTCATGGCTGGAAAGGGGAGAGTGGAGGAGGAGGAGGAGGGTGCAGTTGAAGTTGACGGGAAGAAACCAAATGGAGACGTCCTTAAGAAGAAGAACAAGAGGAAAAAGGTCATGGAGACAAAAGGTGATGAAAGCATGCAGGAGGAAGAGCCAAATGATAGTCTTGCCAAAGGGAGAAAAAGGAAGCCAAAGTCGAAGAAGGACACCAAATCCACAGGAAAGAAGAAGTCCGTGAAGTCCAAGCCCAACACCAAGGGTGGTCATAAGGATGTGAAAGGAACGAAGGGGGCTGCCTCACGAAAGAATCGGGGCAAAGGAAGGGCATCAAAAGACAAAAGCAAGAAAAAGGACAAAGTCTATGCAGTTGATGAGCCCAGCAAAGCATTGGTCCTTGAGGCTCTCCAGGAGTGCCAAAGTTCCAAGTGCACGCACCCATCCTTCCAGGTCCCATCGCCAAGTGGGGTGTCCTACAGCCCCTACTGGACTAGGAGCGCAGTGGGTGTAAAGGTGCCCAGGAGTTGGATGAAGAACCAGAAAGCCAAAGGCAAGGGAAAGGTTCAAATCGCATACTTCTCCACAGAATGCCCTTGTACCTACGCAGCTTATGTCGCAGCAGGTATCTTTGTTTCTTGGAATCGGTTCAGTGGTTTGAAACGGGAGAAAGGGTTGATTTCAATAACAAGGGCTTTAAGGCTGATGAATCTATAATACACCCTAAAAGGATTTGGCCACCTCCAATCATTGAGTCATGTTGTTGTATCATTCAGCCACTGAGCTATACTTATATTGTTTAGAACCCGTCCAACTTCTATAAACAAGTGGTGATTCAGAGTTGTATAGTCAGGAAATCAACATTAACCACTGCACAGCCTGTGCTCAGGTTGGTGAATTGGAGAAGGACCTCAAGCAGCCGAACTTCGATCCCTGCAGCGAGCGCCTGGTGGACTTCCAGAACGTTGTCAAGGCCTCATTGGCAGCGGCTGGGCGTGAATGGATGAGCGCTGAGCCCAAGCAAACAGTGTGATTTGCCAAAGGCAATATTCGCATTCGCATGTGTGAGCCATCATGGGCCATGAACAGGGGATTGCCAACAGCCCATGAGTGAATGCACTGGTGAACACTTATACGTCTTAAAACATCTTAAGACGCTCTGCATGACTTGTATTCCGTCGTTGCAGCATGGTTTCCACGCAGGCAATTGTTTCAGTGGATAGTGGTGGTTACTGCGTGGTGGCTCGCTCAATGTGATTTTGGGGGTTGACCATATGTTGACAGCGCCGCTTGCCCATAAATCCTCTCACTCAGCAGTGTGCAACAACTCAAGGCAGAACTCATGTATTTGTTTCGCCTGTAAAAGCAATTCCAAGTACAGTGAACATGTTCCGCGCAACGCACCTTTTCCACCATGTATCAACCACATGTTGTTTCCACCCATTGGTGAGGGGCCAGGGGAAGCGCAGCGTTGAGTGCATATGATAGAATTCTGCATTGGCAAATGGACCTGACATTGGTTCTGTGCCCGTTCTGAAATCTCAAATCTCTGGTGCCCATGAAGGATGTGGAAAATTCACCGATTGCTTTAGGGCATTGCAGCAAAGAAACATGTGCATGCATTAATTATATAGAGAAAAGCGATTGGAACAATAGAACATGTGAGAACAAGAGTTCCTTCCACCGCATCTGCAACCACCTTCTATACTTTATATACCCATGCAGTCACTTGCCCTTTTGCTCGATCCCCATGCAGTCACTTAGCCCATTTCCTCAATGGGCTCCCTGCACTGTATTGATCATACGATCCACGACTGGCCAGGTGTTTGCGATGCCTCGGATCTTGAGGAAAGTCAGGCGGATCACGAAGGGGGATCGAAATGCCTTGAAACATGGAGCTACCCGACTTCGATCAGGTCCAGCGGACTCGCTTGTTGCAGTGCATGGGGTTGTACAGTTGAGGGAGCAGTTGAACTGCAACGCATGGGGGTGCATGCAGTCAATCCACTGCTTTTTTGCGCTATACAAATTAATGAGTATAGATCAATATAGACATTAAAACACATATATGTCCATGTTGGTCTCAAACAAATCGATTTCACCAGATGTTGAACTGTCAGGTTTTACTCGCTTGCATGTTTGCTTTCAACCCTTCTGGCGTATGTGGCTGCAGCCCTTTGAAACCGGAGACCATTAGGTTTCTACATTATTCTGTTTATATATCGAGATCGATTCACAAGGGACCAATACACAAGTCATGGACTTTCTCAGGACTTGGAACCTTTGAAGGACGCAGGCCTCTGGTGTGGACAAAGCAGTATATAATCCTATACCGTGCGCAGGCCTGTTCTTTGAGCCATGGTGACGGGTCGAGACAACATTGGGAATGTTGTAAAGCGCCTGGCGGCTTTGTCAATTCCCAAGGCCCCCCTGCTGAACACACTAGCGATGGAAGTGCTGTGCTACTGCCAGAAGATGTCATAAAGGGCAAATGTGATGGTTAAACCTCAGAAAATCTTTCACAGCGTCCATATATTTAAAAAACAAGCTCAACAAAGGGTGAGCCTGAACTTGATTTTGTTTGCCACCTTCCCATGTACATGAGCTATGGCCAAGGCTTTCATTTACATGGTAATCATGGTTGCATTCTCAGAGAACCTGCCGAAGTTCCAGGAGGAAACCAAATGCATGCTAAAATGTTTTATACTTTTATAGACTTTGCAGTCTCTAAGTCTCCTTGCCAACGCTATATCCAAGCCTCCCTACTGTCCTCTGCTCATCTCTGCTCGCTCAGGAATTGACCTGGCTTGAATTTTTCGCTGGCCAGGGAAATGTGTGGAAGGCGATGAAGGCCCAATCGGTGAACTCGGTAGGAGTCGACATCACTTATTGGGACCGTGGGGAAGGGGATACGCGCTCCAACCCGTTCGACATTCTTACAAATGCAGGAATGGGGTGGGGAACCCAGCTCTATAGTTTGAGTTTCAGCATTCATGGATGCCTGAGAAGTGGCTGCAGTGGCCCATGCACTATTTTTTGTAGCAGTTGTGTATATTCAGGCACCATCGGGGGCGGGAATGGATGAGTATATATGGACCAACCAAGGTTCTACATCCACTTGATTTTGAGCTGCACCGAGTCTGGATTTGCATCGGTTTGGGCTACTGTTTGTAGCAGCTGGGTCCACTTGAACGTTTATACAAGCTGCAGATCATTATTATGTCCAGAAGGGGACACAAGCAAGGTCTACATACAACAAGCAAATTGCATGATGTCAAGGACCCTCTACTGAAAGAATGAGAAAGTGTTTGTGTCTTTGGGATATAGTGATCATTGATCTGTATATATAACTATTCTGCAATTATATAGGCTTTGGAAACATTCTTGATGGGTTTGTCGATCTGAACAATTGTCTATATACATAAACTTAGGTGTGTGTTACTATTGGCCCTGACGGTCTGCTGTGGGGGCTCATTCCTCCTGGAACAGCCCAAATCATCCCTCATGGGTGAGTACTTCCGAATGCAATGGTTTTGCAGGTCCATTCGTGTGCCGAGACAGCATGGTAGTCTATGTTGCTTTGTGCTCTGCAGTTTCTATATCCAGACTCAGCTTTACATGTTCTTTGAGTGGGTTCGTTTTGGACATACTGACAATTGGTGGAGCCTTCAATGCCTTTTCTGGCTTTCAAGTTATCGATGCAACACTGTGTATACGCCTCTGAAGCCAAAACCCATACCTCCCACAGTCAACCGCTGAGCCTCCTTGCCCGCTCAGGTGTACGCCTTCAAGTGGTGGATGGGGCATTATGGCGCTGCCTCAGCGAAGCCAGAACGGGGCTGGTGCAACAACCCAAAGTTTGCGGCACTCGACAAGGGTAAGTATGATACCAAAGCGAACCCGAGTACTATCAAAACGGTGAAGAAAACGATCAGCAAGAATGGCAAATCTTCCTACAGTGGCACGAAAGATTTAAAATCTACTCAGTCCAGGGCTTATAACCAGAAGATGTGAGCAATTGCACTTACTGCTCTGTATTTGTTCACAGGTGGTGTGTGCTGTGCACGTTTCAGGCTATATATTAAAAAGAATGCAATCCAATGCAGGGTTCATGTTCAAGGGTATGTTTCGTACCGCTGGCAGCCTTCAATTCGGCCCAGGATTTATCCTCAAGGTTTTGCTGATGAACTTTGGAAGCTGTACCCTGGGCTGACTCAGGGAGGTGAAGGGATGCCCAATATCGACCCTGAAAGTACTCCACAAAAAGTCTTTGAATCCTTACCCTTCAGCACATGGGAAGAAGCAAAGCTAGTACCATGTGTGCGCTACCTCAGAGGCAACAGGCATCTAAATGTCCCTTGTGATTGGATGGCTGTTTTCCCAAAGCCATTCGAAGTGCTTCACAAGATGGAGCAAGGGGGCATCTCTTGAGTTCTTTTGATTTTGAAGTGACTAAACAGTCCCCGAGCGCG
Source organism: Durusdinium trenchii (assembly GCA_963970005.1). Taxonomy (NCBI): domain Eukaryota; class Dinophyceae; order Suessiales; family Symbiodiniaceae; genus Durusdinium; species Durusdinium trenchii. The sequence continues at coordinate 207,454 of CAXAMN010001581.1, forward strand.
CCCGAGCGCATAGCAGCTGGACACCCGAAGTCTGATCACAAAGAAGTCTTTATATTGTGCAGGGATGTGGTTATGTGGCATCAAGAATTGGACAACCCGCCCAGTATTCGGCATGAGGTTGGTTGAATTATTGCATGAACCCTTCAGAGTCGTTTTTTTTCACATTCTGACATGGACGTAAAAATCCATGCTAGGGACGTGAATAGTCGTGAAGCGTGCACATTGCGTTCAGATTACGTTCAGATTACGTTCAGATTACGTTCAATTGCGTTCAACTTGCGCTAAAATAATGTAAATATTACGTTAAAAAAACAGGGTTTCTAAAGGGTCTTTTGGGATGCCCCTGGAACCTACTGAAATTTTCAAGACCACACCGATATTTGATGGAAATTTTTAAAACCGTCTTAATCAGAATGGGGTGTCATGCATTATAATTGATGCCAATTCAGATCCAAACAAAATGACCTCTTGGCCGCATGGGGAAAAGTAGTGAGACTGCTGTATATCTCGAATGTGTGTGCATTTTTTGAAGAGCATGCAACCAAGTGTGTTTGAGATCTTCCAGGTGCCTTTCAATTTCACTGTACTGATTTGTGCCAGGTTCATTTTTGAGCCATTTCGGGGATCAACAGCACTGTCAGTGACTGTCAGCCAGCCAGGATGTCCAGAGACTCGGCCGTTGCCTCACTCCCGTCCCAGGGATGGAGTTGTGAGACTCTAGTCGAAGGGGTTCGTACCGCTGCCCAAATGAGTGGGCTTGCAATTCAACCATCGCAGTTGGATCAGGCTAGGATTGGTGGAACTGGGGCTATCATCGATCACTGAATGAAACTGCATGAACACATTTTTTTGCAGCTGCATGCACTGGATTCGGTTGGAACTGTCTTTGTTTGCTTCACATCACATCCCTCTTTAAAGAATGCAGTGTGCTGCATGTGAACAGGTTGCCCAATGTGTGATGGGTCTCCTGATGAAGCAACCGCAGGTCACTCTGGTGGCAGTTTGTCCATTCTGAAAAGGTCTGGCCTCATACCTCTATAAGTCCATAAACTATATTGCCAGGTGTTCGATTGGCCCAGGATGGATGAAGCCATGTGTATAAGTTTGCCTCCTCAGCCAGCCCACAAACATCTGAGGCTCCTGCACATGGCACAGTCGCTGTGAAACGGGAGCCGAGCTCGCCAAAGCCTTCCACGGCAAAGCCTCCCACGCCACCGATGCAGAACCAGGAGGTGTCTGGGAAGGGGGTTAACTTGAGGTGTGCACCCATTGTATGACCGAGATGTTATATATGATGATGGCCTTTTGGACCTGCAACGCTGAGGTGGGCACACCTGCAGCCCCATCTTTTCCGGAGAGCCAACAAACCATCCCAGGGGTTTCCTGGCCCTTGTAACGTTACACGTTGTTCCACATGTCCTTTACAGGTTTGTGTGAGGCCCTCTCTCTGATTCTGGCTGTTCGTGACAATGCTGAGGACATTCATGGTGGTGACCTGCATACTCCACCTGCTGTGGTTCCAACAGAAAGGGCTTCCTTTTGCAGCCCTCCAGCCCGTATGCTCTATACCCCAGAGGCAGTACAAAACGCAGTACAGGAGGCAGGGATTGGATATATAAATCACATGCAATTATATACGTCACAGGCGTGCTAATTATATAGTGGGTCGACATTATGGTGAGGCCATGGGTGAGCAGCTGGAAGCCGAGAAGAAAAGGACTGCTGATTTGTTGGCTAAGATTAGCCAGTTGGAACGCCAACAGCGGGAGCAGCAAAGCCCCTTCCCTGTTTCGCCCCCCCCTGTTTCGCCTGTGCCTGACCTATCAAGGGTGGAGAGTCTTTTGGAAAAGGCCATGAGTCGCATGGGCGACATCGAAGTCCAGTTGCAGAATAAGAGCCCTTCATTGCCAAGGGAGGACTGTCACATGGCAAGCGCAGAATCTGCCAAGGTGGCTGCACGTGATGGTGGCAACAGCGATAGTGCTCAGGAGGGCGCTCCTTCAGGAGAGGGGAGTGATGGCAAGGAGTCTGCAGATGATGTTGATGATGATGATGAAGAAGAGGTCATCACTACTCCCAGTGGGCTAACAGACCCTTAGCTGCTTATATATCTCCATGCAACGGGATTCTATATGATTCTTCTATAGAGTCAAACTCAGAGCATGGTGTCTTGTTTGTTGCTGAATGGCTTTACTATATAGAATGGCTTTACATAGCTCTAGGTCAAGATCAGTGCCAATGCATTGAGAATGCGTTGCCGACGGCTTTGTGAGAAGAAGCCTAGCGGCAAAGTCCATGTAGACGAAAACGTGTCCTCGCAGTACCGTGCCGGGGGAGAGCCTAGAGAAATCTTGGAGATGGCGCTGTTGGAGTGCATTGCCAAACATGGGATGGACCGGCGAGCATACAAACGCATTAAGGCAAGTCCCATGTTTGTTTATATATTCAAGTGTCTTTTTCTATATGTTGCCCGTCCACAGAAGTGTGTCCATGCGCCAGGCGGACTTCAATACAAAATGCCGCCTTATTCAGGAAAGGCTTGAAAGCCGGTCATCGCAGAAACTAGGTCAGTGGTTCACTGAGGAGCAACTTCGCAAGAGTGGCCAATACACTGCGGCCAATGTGAAAAACATTGTCTCCTATTGCAAAAAAATTCCCTGAGTCGTTGATGAGGCAGGATGGGTGGAAGGAAGGATTGCTGATTCCATGATGGGTAAACAATGGTAAAATACAACCACTTTATCATGATACCATGTGTGCATATATTATGTACTTGGGCCTTAACAAAGGTATACCCGGACACATTGACTGCATGCAGGCCGTGGCAGTATAACGACAGCATCAATGAATACTACGTGATTACTGCTGATCAAACCAAGCTCGAGAAGAAGGAAACCACTCGCCAAACAGAAGAGACGGAGCTGGAAGACGCTTGACCATAACCTTGCAGTTGAACCACTGGAAGCTGTCAGCTGTAACTATACTACCAGTCTATCTCATGAACCCTTGTTGACTTCAGTCTATGATTGAACTCTGTCAGCGCCATGACCCAAATCTCCCACTTGCTGAGGACAAGACCTCCAAGACGCAGCCAGCCGGACTTAAGGATGACTTCCTGAAGATCCCAGATGCTGCGCCAAAACCAGAGGTGGTGGGGTCCCAGGCTGGCCGTGGCAATCTGCAAAGGTCAATTTCAACGATATGAAACAAATGAGTCATTCTTTGTAATGAGTGAATTCTATATATATACAAAAGAAATCGGGACATGTTCTTCCAAATCATATAGCTTTGTCCCTAGCCAGCCCGTGGTCGACTTGGAGACTTACATGGGATCCTTGGAAAAGAGGCAGCAAACCCTCAACAAAATGATTGAGGAACTTGCAAAACGATCTGACGATGCTTCAATGAAGCTTTGTGGCTGCATGGGGTCCAAAGAGTATATTCAAAGAAACAACCTGCACTTATACCACAATGTTCCTATATACCTCACATTCCTTCGTGGGCCAGAGTATCGCTGTGGCTTATATCGCTTACTTGAGGTTGTCTGAATCTTTGCAGCCCTTGGCGACCAAGATGTCGGCCAGCTTTCAACAGCTTGGTTCTCAGCTGACGGAACTCAAGCTCGACCACAAGGATGGGAAGGTTGCCAGCGCAAGGCTGACCGCGTTGCTTGATCGAATAATATAGCTTATATGACACAATCTTGCACTCGCACATTGGTAGTTCTTTTGAAATGATTGAGGGTCGATCTTTTTGATATACGGGTTTGGTTCCCATTGTAACTAAATCAAGTTGAATCGAGTTGGAGCAGCAAGCTCGATCAACACAATTTTCTCCTCAAACCAATTCACATGGGAAGTGCATGGTCCGGGGGTATGGCCATGCATACGCTGTGGTCTCTTTTGTCATGGTTGGCGGTGGCCTTGACGAATCCGACGACGACGTGGACGAGTGGATTCGGGAGCTTATCAAATACAACCGGGAGGCGCGAGACACCCAAGTCATCCCAAGTCAACGTGGCCCAACATAATTCAATATGGATTGGACAAATGTTCATGCGCTTTCCGTGTTGGCCCAAATTGTGGAGTGCAAGACCCCCTGGAGAAATCATGCCATGAGGTTCTGAAGTTGAGCCCCCTTTCCTTTGGTCAGGCAACAAGCGCTGCTGTTTCGAAGCCTCTAGAAGATTTACCAGGCCAGGCTCCATGTACATGACAAACACACCTGCAACCTTGAGCAATTTCAAAGGGTATAGGTTTCACAAAGCCAAAAGATGGTTCCTCTGGAGGGTTTGCCTTGCTGCTCCTCCCCACTCCTGCCCGGCAGGAAGAGCCTCCCGACTCAAGCAGCGCTATTGCTGGCAGAATGTCCTGAGCCAGGAGACGCTGTCCCTCCAAAGGACCCAGGCTTGCTTTGAAGCAATCGAGCAGGACCCTATGCTTACGTATGATTTGCCTCCAAAACCATGTCTCCTAGCCGGGCAAATCTTGAAGCATTGCTACGAAGCTGTCGACAAGGTGTTGGCAGCTCAAACCCCTTGTATTTTCAAGGTTGGCTACACGCACTGTGCCCACTTTCGGTTCTACAACCCCAAATTTGGGTATCGCCATGCATCAGACAAGTGGGAGAAGCTCATAGTCCTCTACGCGGCCAACGAAACCATATCTCCTGCATTTGTTGAGGGTGCCCTGATTCAAAGACACAAAGGATTCTTGAATGCATGTGTGGATGCAAAAACAAATGAGGACATGTTTGTTCTTATCTATTTTTTTTGGATCTCCATTGTAAATATCGATATACCATAATTGGTGTGTTTGACCAAGTCATATACTTCATCTCCTTCCCAGGACAATCTGGCTTCAGGAACATCCGAGATGGTGGTGAGACCATCCATGCCGACAAGACCGGCCCATATTTGGTGTACATGGTGTACAGGTCGTTTCGCACGCCGCCGCCCGTTCGTTAGGACACGCTGGACAGGGGGAGAAATGATTTGCCTTTATTTGTTTGCATGTCCAAATCATTAGGCGTCCATACATATGCCATGAAGCTAAGGCTTTTGGATGAGATTGTTCAGGAAAAGAATGCAGTGAGAGACCAGTAACTGGGACTCAACATCATATACGTGTGCCTCGCACACACGCCAAAACAATTGATTTGATTGCAACATTGCGAGGTGCTCGGCCCTTATCCCACTTGAGGCACGTTACAGGCCAATGGTTTCGATATATTTCAATCATGGAAAAGAGTCAACAACATTCACGAACCTTACAACCTTACAATTCAAGCCCTTTGCGATATTCCCCCTCGACTGACAGCTGTATATATAGCCTGGTCAGGACACTGGCGAAGGAGACCAAGACCAACAAGAAGAACAAGAAGAACAAGAAGAACAAGACTGAGAGCGGGAATGGTGAGAAGGCCAAAGGAAAGGCCAAGGCCAAGAACAAATCCGGGAAGTCGAAGCCTTCAAAGGCTGCTAAGGGTAAGAAGGAGAGAAAGGGGAAATCCTCTCGACGCCCTTCCGACCCTGCAGCCGCAGAGCAGGCCTCAGAGAAGCCTACTCAGAAAAAAGTCGCAAATAGCGACCTGAGCACAAAGGGATCGAGAATTCACTCTTCCTTCAGTTTTCTATGTGAGTTCAAGTATACACCCTCTGTATGGCTCTCTATATAGTCTGGTATTGTGGTTTGGTTTGTTGGGTATGGGTTTGGTGGATGGATCGACCCCTGCAGTGCAACAGTGCTGTTTTGGGGAGCCAGGCCATGTGGAAATCCACGTGGATCAATCCAAGCTATAGTCCGGGCATCGCATTGAAGCTCTGGGGCTTATGGAGTTTCTGTGCACCTATCTATATCTGACCTGTGGTCTTCACCACGTGTTAGAGTCTTTTGCAACCCAACGATGAGAAGATCAAAATGGTACGTGCTGCGTGTGAACTCTTTATGCATGAATGTTGGGGTTATTTATAATCACAATTCCAGTCCTTTTTTGAGGGCATGCAAACTATACTTATGGTGAATTGACCCAACCACTGTCCTCGTTCAGAACATGTCCATGCATGTTCTCTTTCACTGATATCTTCGGTCTTGAACTGCTTCCCATGCCCACACCACAACTGCCAGGGCCCTCGCATAGAGCTAGACGGCTGGCGTGGAAGTATGGCCGGGGCGAAGCTTTGCTTGTGAAAGTTGTTGATGTTGATGTCGATCTGTTCAACTCTGAATTGAAAGACCTGGGAAACAAATATAGTGTTATAGTTGTTTCACTCCAAAATACTTTGGTGCTGTGCCTTTGTGAGGCAACAGGAAGTCTCATGCATATACGAGTATATACATTTGCTGTGTCAACATTCTTCATGATAGGTCTGCGCATGCCTATATATTGATTATATAGTTTGGTGGTCGCAAAGCCCATGGCCAACCATCTTAGGAGAAGTGCCGCGACATTATCGCTGATGCTGCTGCGGACATGCGAGATGCGGCAGCCTTTGGTTGCGGGGTCTGTCCGGTTCTCTCTGCCCTCGCGACGATCCACCCCAAAAAATCAGATTCTGGGAATCGAACAACTTAATTATAAACACTTTGGGTTTGCGTTCATGTCCCTTTAGAAGGTTTACTCGTCATTTTGCAATAACTTCAACTCGGCCTCAAACCAAGGAAGATGGAGTTCAACAAGTCTTTGAGGACTACAAGTTTTACTACCCGGTCCCGGTGACTACAGAAGAGAGGGCACCCTTGAAGGGATTTCCATGGATCAAACCTTCAGATTTTCTCCGCACAATGCACAAGATGAATGACTTGTGCCACCTGCTGGGAGGTTATAGCCTCAAGGAGGCCAAACCGATGCTGCTAAACTTTTGGAAGAAGTACAGGGCTGCATACCCAAATTTCCAATTGTGGGAGCAAGTAGACGATGGCCACAAGGACTTGTCACAGTGTCTGCCACTTTTTCTTCACGGAGATGAAGGAGTCAGCTTCAAGAAAGGAGGCATATTTGTTTTCAGTTTTCAAGGGGCCATTGGATTTGGGTCTTCGAAAAGGGCAAAGGAGATGGAGCAGAACCTCAGGGCCTTAGACGAGGGGATTCCACTCAATTTTTTGAAGAATGCCCTTCAAACTCGAATTTTGATTTGCGCTTGTCCCAAGGAGAGGGGTGGCTTCCGTTTCAAGATCCAATTTTCATATTGGAAGAAGGGTTATACAATGGTTATAGAGTATATAGCATGGATGGGTTCCCAAATGCTTATACACGTTGGCCCCGGTCAGGAGCTCTACAGCGAAGACAGGAGGCTGTGGCATGCAATTTTTGAGTTTGTCACCGAAGACCTCGCTCAAGCGCAAAGACATGGAGTTCAGCTTGGGGGAGGTGAGGTCATCTACACAATTATACTTGGAAACAAGGGGGACTGGAGCTACCTTGTTCCCTGGTCGATTTCAGTTTTAGCATTTTTGGGATTTGACACACCAGCTATTCAGTTTCAGGACGTTGAACCAACCCTATATATAAACAGTATATATTCATATCGGTTCAAGCTGGTATCCAGTCACGTTGCACAAATATATAGACACGTTTTGTGAAGAAAGGATTTTGTGGGCATCGCATAACCTCATCGAGCCGTATATACATGCTGACTTTCAGTCTTGGGACACCAAAGGTTGAATCTGCAAACCTTGATCGGTCCTACAGAAGGGCGCCAAAAGGAGCTGGGGAGAAGGATTGCGGAGCAGAAGGGGCTGGCATGTGCCACTTATGCATCTGCGGTCAGGGAATTGACTGGGAGGATTTGTGACTTCATCCTTGAACAAAAACATTCTTCTTTGAGCTTCCTTTTGTAAATTGTCGGAAGCACTGGAACACCCGAACCAATGGAAAGTATAGAAAGATGAACAAGAGCCCCTTGCGTGTTTCAATATGTGCATGTTTACCTTGGGGTCAAAGACTGGCCAGACTTAAATGTGTTGAAGCGTTTAATTCCCGGTCGTCAATGATCGATCCCAATGAGGAAAGCTGCTGATGAGGCTATGGACGCTTCATATGTTGAGGAGATCCAGACCCCATGGTCGCGAGAGTCTCCTTTGACAAGGCTCCTACTACACGACGCTGGACCGAATGGAAAGTCCAAATTCCACCAGATGGACATTTGGCATGCCATTCATCTTGGAATAGGCAAGTCCTGGATCGCGTCTGGAGTTCTCATGCTGCAAAAGATCATCCCCGAGTCCAACATCGACAAGCGGGTGGCAGTCATCGCGGCTGGCTACAAAGACTTCTGCAAACGTGAGAAAATAGATCCTGTGATCCGCAGAATCGACAAGGAGACCTTCGGACAAAGTTCAAAAGAGCGCACTGGAAGTTGGAACAAAGCCGCTGTCACATCCAACTTCATGCGGTACCTTGAAGATTTTTGTCGTGAGCATGCCGAGCAGATTCGGGGCGATGAACGTCTGAAGATTTTTGTTTCTTTCCAGCAATGGTGCGGGTTTGCTTGTAGTGAACTCTTTGGTCTCAGTCTTTCTTCGACTGTTGAGGTTTTGTGTTCTCGTTCCTTCGCATACATGCATGCACTGAGGCTCACGGAACACAGTGCGTGAACCGCTTCATGAAAGGCATCTATGAGCAAGATGTTTTTATAGATTCTGGAGTGGCTGGCCATTTAAGCGATTGCTTGTACCAGTTCATTGCTGCCTATTGCTATCAGGCAGACGCAGCATTTCAGGCTGGAGAAGTTCTGTTTGCTCTCTTTCCCAAGCTTCATGCTGTCCACGAAGTGGCACATCGCATGCGCCATCAATCCAGAAGGAGTCCATACACGTGGAATCCAGCGGCAACGTCGTGTTCCATGGACGAAGATTTCATAGGGCGATACGCAACGTTAAGTCGTTGCGTATCGCCCAAACAGATTGCCAAAAGAACGCTCCAGCGGTATCTTTGCCAGATCCAAATCAGCTGGGCCAGAGCTTGAAGGGGAAAAGTTATAGAGTGAGAAGACGGAGAATGGACTCGGGAAGGGGGTGCTGGTGGTCTGGGTTTTCATGTGCTTTGGTATTTTGGTCAATGGGATTGGACTTTTGGGGGGCGGCCATCAAGGACCAGCTTCTTGCTATACTGCCTATACATTATGTTTTCTGGGGTGTGCAGAACACTCAAATATAGGCATTTTTCTATAGCAAGAAAGGCTAAGGTTCATGGACGTGAATAACCGTGCACCCTTCAAAATGGACGTGAACTGTCGTGAGTGGACGTGAATTTCATCAAAACCCATGAAAAGACATCAATTAGCACCATGGACAACAATAGGTGTCCACAGGGTGCCGCAGGTACTAGGATCTGGGATCTCCAGACAAAACACCCAGATGGGATGGTCCAGGTAGTTAAATCATGTTCAATTTCAGGTCATTTTTGAGGGACCTCCATCAAGCCTGGGAGGGATGTTGAACATCACGAGATAACATGAGTTAGCAGCAGGGACGGTAGGAAATTCAGGGAATCGGTTTGGCAGGGCCTGTGACCGACTTCCTGAAAAACGACAGGACATCTTAGGTTAAAACATGTTGAAACCGTTGGAATCAAGGACCTGCTGCTGCATAGAAGGGTCTTTGAACCTCAACGGGCTCGGGGCCGCCAAAGCTGGACCAACCAGCTGGAGATGTTCCGCAACCAGCAACGATCGCACTCCTCTGGTCCAGTCCTCTCTGCCGGACACGGGGCGAAGAGCTCGTCAACGTGGACGAACGCTGTTAGAAACTCATAGCACCTCCTCTCTTTTGTTGGGTGAGTATTCTGGGCGAAACCTCCGCGCGCGAGTTTACTCGCTCCACGGGGAGGCGGTCCCCGTCGCCCCAGCTCCGACCGAGGTTCTCGGCGATCCTGACGTTGGCCGTCCGGTTCTCAGCTCAATCGATCAGGGTTTCGAGTCCCAAGTGGTCAAGAAAGTGGTCACACGTGGACTTCGTGGACTGGGTGTTTGCAAGTGGTATTTTTCAAGCTGGTGGAAGGTTCTACTTTTCAAGGATTTGGAGAGGACCGACGTTGCTTCGATGACCATGACCGTTCGCATCCTCTATGACCGGGGCCTTGAATCTGCCAGCCGCGCAGACTCCACTTCAATGAGTGATGGGCCATGGGAGCCCGGTCCATGGTCAATTGAACGCCTTGATAAACCAATTTATGAGTTTGGGAAACTGGTAGACTCTTCCACTTTGGAGGAGTTTGACTGCTGACCATCGACTGTGGGGCAAGAGTGACTTCCTTTTTTGTTTTCGAGGCAGAATTTGTGGGCCACCGTTTTCATCCATGTTCCACCTCGACCCGTTCAGAGGTACGACTGGACCCCTAGGGCTTTACAATCCAACAGTAACTGCGGGGGTTATTGATCTATGCATTCAGTCGTGCCTGTGAAGATCTGGTGTAAAGACCCTCTTGAGATCTGGCGTCAAACTCGACCGTCCGCGGCGCACCGCCGCGCTGACCGTGCCAGGTGATCTTTCAATGTTTGGGCTTTGCGCTGCTGGCGGTGCAAGTCCTCCTTACCGCAGGGGGCCCCCAGTCCAAACGCGGCAGACGAACGTGAACAAGACCTGGTCGAAGCATCACCCGGTCGAAGCACCTGTCGTCACGGGTCTCCGAACGGCCGAACCTTGGAGGGTCGTATGGAGAGACGGATCCGGAAAGACGAGGATGACTATGGGAGGTTTATATGGCCTGGTGATGACTAGTCTCCTCTACCAACAGGTGGTTTTCCATGTGTTTCTTTTTCCACTTCCATGTTAGTGAGTCTGAGTACAGCCTTTGTTCTTCAGGTCGTGGGTGAACTGGAGCCCATGTGCAGAAGGGTCTGCAACAAAACCAAACGGCGGTCTTTGGGAAAAAACGAAGAACCCATGGATACGCTGATGGCGCCTTTTCTCCTCATTTGCAAGTGAAGCACTGACATGGCAAGCCGGAGTTTTGGAGTAGTCCTGCTTTCGCACCTTGAAGGGTTGGTTTCCTTCCCCCTGCCTCGTCGTGCCCGGGGGGGTTTGCGAGCTCGCTCGCTTGAGTGGTGTCGTCGCTCCAGGGCAGCGTCGCTGGCATCTCTGCCCGCGCATTGGCGTTGGACGTGGGGGTCTTCCAGTGAGATGGGGGGTGAACATGGTGAGTTTGGACGGCCTGAAACTGGTCCCAATAGTGTTGGAGCGTTTTGACAGCCATAAGGAATCCTGCCTCTCTCACTGGGATGAGGATGGATTTTGGCTTTTGCTGTAAATGAGTTTGGGTTTTGGTTTGTTTTGAATTGATATGTTTTGATGGGTGTTGTTCGTATTGTGGATGTTGATTTTAGATGGAAGGTATGGGAAGCAGACGCTCCAAGGAAGACAGGAAGTGTAGGAGCCGGCGACGACACCGTACAACGTTGCAATAAACCATCAAAGACCTACACCACTCAAAACTGCTCTGTGTACTCGGCCATTGCACGCTTGCAGTTGTCCTTCGTTTTCAGTGTGAAAAATAGCAGGAGGTGTCGTCGACATCGCCCAGAAAAGTGGTGAACCTTAAACGCCTTAAACATGTTGATTGGTTTCCCCAGATGGAAAAGGATGTATAAAGGTCAATGAACTAATTGCAATTCTCCAGGGGCACTCTTCAGTTGTCACTCCTGGAGCCGGAGGTCAAACTCCCCTTGCTTTGGAGGAGCAAAAAGGAGATCAATATGGGTGAAACAGGTGGCTTCTTGGTTGATGTCTCTACCCAAGCGAAGTCAACTGAGCCTCCCCAGTGTTTGACCCGGCCACGGCCACGTCATCCACCTTCCTTTGGCTTCCACTCAACAGGAGGCATCGTGGACGACGCCCCGAAACCGCCTCTGCCCGCCCGCGCCAACGCCCCAGGCGTGGTCGCTGTGCTTCCGCCTCTCCTCGACGCCCGGGGACCAAACGTGGGGGCGAAGGTGAAATGGGGGGTGCAACGGCCAGTTTGGGGCAAAGAAGGAGACGACCGGTTGGGTTTCTGGAAGAAGTTTCGGGTCTTTTGAGAGGTTTGGAGTCCAGTGTTTGGAAGGTGCTTTGTGAAGCCCCCAAGGCTTTGGCTGCATGGCTACCTGCCAGTGGATGCATCTGGAGACTTCGTCTTCCAGGCCGCGGTGGAATTTGCGTCCAGTTTGACGTGTCGAGAAAATGGAGGAGAGTGGGAGTGTTTGGTGGGCCAGGAGCGTTGATCTGCAGGGCTATGCTTGGAACATTTTGGAGGTGCTTCACTTTATTCTAGGATTCTGGGCCTTCAAAGAAGCGTAGCTTTTAAGTGCAAACAGCTTGACATGGCATGTGCCGGCACTTGTGCGCTTCAGTGAGCCTGCGACGATGTTTGGTGGACATTGGACAGGGTCAATTGTTGTTCTTTCCTTTGGGTTAGCAGTTGAAAGGTGAAACACGCATAAACCGTAATCCCATCTAAAGCGCTAGAAAAAAAACACATGCAACAGTTCCATGCATTTGTTGTTTCATGTTGTTTCTGATTCTACCGTCTGAGACGGTCCTCTTTTCGGAGTATTTCAACGTTCATTGCGCCCCATGGAAGCACCGCGGAGGCCGTGGACGTGGTCTCCCTGGTCTTGGTCTTTTGGCTCCTGCCACTCGGCACTGTCTGTGTTGGACCAGCGTCCGGATGTCGCTGAGCCGATCAGTTGACCTGTTGTAGTCTGACATCAAAGACCTAAACCCAATGATTCTTCGGTCAAACCATGTCAAACCCATTTTAGTATACCCATCATTATAGCATACATTATATATATATATATAACATTCATATTGAGCCAAGGGTGGTGGGCCACGAATCCTCGGACCTTTGCAGAGTCCTGGACTCGCCGATCCGATCCTGTTCCGATGTCGACATCGTGGCTTCCACCATCGCTCTTCCGAAGCGAAAACCCGGAGTGGAAGACGCCGGTGTGACCGGGGCCCGGTGTCGACGATGTCCCGATGTCCCGTGGAGAAGAAGACGATCCGAAACGCCATCGGTTGGAACACGGACCTCCCGAGCCGAGAAGAAACGACGACGACGACCCGGTCCGACTGGCGAAGATGACACCGTCCAACGTCGACGACCAGTCACAAAGAATGGGGAGATGATGGCAGACGGGCAGATGGGAATTGGGATGAACATACTTGTACCAGAAGCGTCTGTGATGCAAGTCTTGAAAAGGAACAGCCAGGTCAGCAGATGTAAGTGGAACCTTCCAGGGCAAAAGGTCCACGGCAGCTCTTGCAGCTTCCTGGTCAAGGCAGCTCTCTGGCGGGTGAAGAGATAGGTCTCATGGATCTATCTGAAGGTTTCTGGCAAGACTTTGATTCTTTGCAACCGTACCATGCTGAAATTCATTGAAGTTCCATTCTGTTGGGAGCCATGCAACTGCCATTTGTGTTTGTTTACACACACACATATATATATATATAATATACATCCAGAAAATCAGTGGCTTGCTTTTTTTTTTGTGTGTGTGTGTGTGTGCAGTTGCACGAAGCACCAAGGCATTCCTTGCTTTTTGAGAAGAGAAGCACCTACCAGGAGGAGCAGGAGAAGCGTCGAGCGAATGGTTTCGAGTGTCACTGGCGAAGCTCGTCACCTGTGCGGATAGACGGATGGACGGCGCCCTTTTTGAACCCCAGTATTCGCTTGAACTCCATTTTTCCGAGCTGTCGGTGAGCTTCCAGAGCTTTGATAGATTTGACACACAGACCATGATCTTTTTTCCCGACATGTGCCTGACAGGACAACTTTCCAGCCACTCCAGTGGTGCCTCTGACCTGTTTGATGACTTGTAGCATCGGTGTCTGCTTCCAATTAGCAAGCTTACTCCTAGCCTTCCGTTCGACCCCTTAAAATGGTTGACCTGGTGTTTTAGTGGAAAATCCTAAGTATAAACCCTGCTGTTGGTTCGGGATGACCTGGCTATGAAATCAAGGTTTGGCCAGGAATATTAGGGGTATACCTCCAGCATCCTGTCTTTTGTGTATCTGACATATCTGAACATCCTGTTAGATCAGTATTGCACACAGGGACTGTGGACTGCTTCCTACCCAGCCAGGCTTCCTACCACCTTCCTTTTTTCTTGCATTGGGTTTCCCCACTAGAAACGAACAGGCTCAAAAAGGGTTCACCTCTATTTTAGCCAGTCTTACCTTGGGAAAACGCTGGACTAACAGATTCGTGGCATCTACGCAATCTGTTGTGACCTCACTTGGAGGGTTTCTGTAATGTGTCATGTGGACACTCGGCAGGGAACCATAAACACGGTGCAATAAATCCTGGACATGCACCGCTGGCCCAGTTTTCAGTGGTCAAACACGTGTTTGATCTGCCTGTCCGTGCCAAGGTGGGGTTTGTATGAATCTGAGATGGTCGTCTCCAGGATGAGCTTTCTCCTTCCCGCCCCACCCAAGAAAAGTGGATTAACCTTAAACCTTTTTGGGACAATACTTTCCCACTATACCTTGCTTTGCCAGCCAAAGTGGATCAGTCTCCAAAGTGGATCAGCCATTCCCTCCATTTGACGTCTCCTCCGTCGCACTGAAGTCCTATCCAAATCCGTTCGTTCGGGTGGAGGTGAAGGATTCAGTTGTGACGTGGTGACGGTGACGGTGAACGTTTGCGATCAGTTGATGATATCGCCAGCGCGTTCCCGGCGTTCCCACCACTTGGATGGTGTTTTTTTGGAAGATTCTTTTCCAAGCAGAGTCGTCAGCCCAGGGTGGGCCGTGCTGGACTGGCGTGGAGCGTGCCAGGTTCTGGCATGCCTGATCCTTGCGAGTCTCTTTCACGCAGCCGGGATCTCAGCACCCTGCATGATTGGAAGTCTGGGAAGAGCATAGCCAGATGATGGCAGAGTGACTCGCAGCCCGGTGTGGCCGCGGCGGAGTGGCCGCTGTTCGTGCGCCGCGGTTCGTACCTCGTGCGCACGCGAGTTTAGAGACGTCAGAAACAGCTCAGAAACTGCGTCCATCACGTCGTGCCCCTCCTTTGGCTTCAAAAAGGGCCGTGGTCACCGCCTGCAGGCACTGTGAATCCCCGAAACCAGCTCTTCTGCCTCTTTACATGCTTTAGACTCTAAAAGGTCTCGAGGAAAGGGGCTGTTGTCGTCCACAAGCAATTTGCCCTTAAGTCTCATCATGTCATCATTCGAGGATTCGTTTTGCAGGTGTTCAATCATTGAAGCAACGATATTCTTCATTAGAGGTGTGCACTTTACTTCTTACTCCAAACATCAAGCGATCCCTGTCTGTTAAAGTCTTCATCCACAGCCATCTCAATTTTGTGGGTCGTCTTGATTGAATGCGTGTAATGGGAATGATCTACAGCAAAGAGAAACCAATAAGGAAGCTCTGCCCAAGAATCTCAACACATCGTCAAAACTATGTTGGGATCGTTTCTACGCCAAGTATCATGACACTCTGGCTTATCACAAACACATACAAACACTACAAATCATGGACAATCACATCAAATACCGTTGTTTCTTGAAAGTTAAAGAGCTCATGCGGGTGTAGTTTAGCATGGAGAACCCCTGGCCCTGCTCGATGCTGCGAACCGAAGTCGAAGGGCCGAAGGGGATCGTCATCACTAGGGGGTCGGTCTCCCTATAGGTTGAAGACCCGGCTTCCGTCCTTCCTTCCGTCGTCATCATCGGTCTCTCCGTCGGTCTCCCGGCTTCCGTCGGTCTCTTCCGTCGGTCTTTCCTTCCTTCCTTTGGATTGGAGGGATCTGCCGGAGGTGTTCCTTTGATCTTCGCTTTTCGCAGGACATGAATGCACGGCCCGCCTTCGACACCTTATGGATGGCAGGCACCGGCACGCGTGGGCACGAGCGGCAGGGCGGGTTCGGGTTCGTGTGCCCAAAAGCCTGGAATCCTCCAGCGTTTCAAGTCATGTGGACCCCAAATACATCCTTGGAATCCTTGGAACATCAAAAACTGATCTCTTATGATCTCTTCAGACACTCTGGTTCTTAATTCATCCGTGCTCACAGTTATTTACCCTCGGCTGCTTCACACATTGCCGAATCCTGACGCATGGATGCAGTAGAATGCACGAAACCCGTCTTTTTCAGTTTTTCTTCACAATGTAGACTTGAGAATGAATTTACACTACGTACCAAAATGGTCTTTTCATCTCCAGGCTGTTCTTTTTAAAATCATTAATCAGTCCACAGTCTACATTATGAGCCTGCATGAAGCAGCTGTAGGGATTTGGAGACCGTGCAGTTTCTCTCATCCGATTCTGGTGGAGTGTCCTGAGAATGGAATCAAGTTCCACCGTTCCACCACTCTTTTTTCCCAACTTGTTGCTATTGCGGGTGGGATTCATGATTTCCCCAAGATTGTCCAGATAGATTTCATGGTTGGCCACCACCTGTTTGGTTTATGGCCACACGGTCATCCTTTCCTTTCAGGGCCATGCATAGCCATCATGCCATCCACTTCCACCATGATGATTTCAGGGACCCAGATGCGACCCTGGACCCTCCAACTGCTACATGTTGGTTCGGTCCAAAACCCCAACACCCAGACGATGAGGATCCAATGAGCCTTTGGGTTGATGGGATTTGGGGGTGCCCCAACAGTGGCCTTTCGTCAGATGACTTGCCGACTGACTTAAGTAGTGGAGGAAATTGGTTGTCTGATGACATCGTTGAGTCAACTGGGCACATCTCTTGGTGACCAGCACGGTGAGATTCCTAAAGAATCGTTTTGTGTTTCTTCAACCACCCAAAGCCTATGGTCAACTGATGGTGGCTTGGCGATATGGCTGTGGGTCATGGCACCTGCAGCTTCCATCCCTGGTAGGTGGACGTCTCGTAGTCGATTCTGTTCATTTTCGGTGGGGAAAAGCCAGAGGTCCCCGGTGCCATGACCTACAACCATATCCCCTGGGAGTTCAGTCGACTCTAAAAAGAATGGTCTGACTGACGAACGGGGACCTGAGTATACAGTCAGTTCCTGAACACTTCAGACAGTCAAAATATCGTCTCACTGGACTTCTAGGGTATACGTGTATGATAATATATATATATATACACATACCAGCACCCTCCAACAGGTCACCAATTGAAACCTGTTAGGGCCTTTCCCAACCCTCCATTTCGGAGACCTGTTGGGTTCGGTGCTGGTACATATATGGTCCACCTTACCCAAAAGGTACGTGGCACCGGTCCGGTGTTGGTCTCCTGAACCATTCCGCCTCCGGGCACCCCGTCTTCACTCACGGCGGCATCCTTCGGGTTGCAGGAGTCGGAGCCGGTTTCGGGTGTGGGTCATGGCACCGCATGGCTCTGACCTCCCTGTTTGGTGGACCTCCCAGGTCATCCGTTCTGATTCATGTGAGCTCCAAGGTTGGTCGGTCTGGTGGAATTTCCACATGTGGAACATGTTGCCGACAGGATAAGGGGACCGATCCAAGTCCGGGTTTCAGGCCTCTTTATCAGCGCTGTGGCGGTTCTACCGCAGGCGCTGGTTGGGAGGGATGGTCTTTTTAAGCGCTGAACTTGTTAAATTCTATCAATTTCTAAAACATGATCCCTTGGCTTCCCATCCCATCATTGATTTATAATGATTTATGTAATAGGCGAGTCATCCCGAACAACCATGGCTTTACTAAGGGTCTTACACTACCAAACCAGGTCAAGCTTTCTTTTAATGGTCTTGGAAAGCTAGGGCTAGGGTGATGTCTACGTAGGTCCAGAAGCTACCCGGGCCCTGTGAATCTGGCTTGGAAGACACGAGAAGTCTGGCCGAGAAGGCGTGGAAGGCGTTTGGGGGAAGGTGCTTCCCCCTATTAGACACAAGTCATCTGATTGGTTGGCCAGATAGATGGATCAAGATGGGACTTGACCGTTTTTTGCAACCGGACCCAGACCTTCAACGAGGACCCTTTGAATGTACGATAATATGTACGCATACTCGAGAAATACATTCACAAGAAACATGTTGATCCTGACATGAGAAGTGGACTCAGCGATACTCAGGGTATGCAGGGCTACACTGCCTAGGTTCTCTGAATTGAGGGTGTAGAACTTTGGGTCACCCAAATACAGGACATAGAAAAGAATGATTGCTCAGCTTAGTCAAACTTCCATGGCCTAGCCAAACATGTTTGGCCGCTTGGTTTCAAAGCACGTGGCCCTTGTCCAAACTCAAGAGTGTCGCGACTATTTATATACATCTTCAAAGCTCCTGTACATGGCGGAACAGGTCACACATAGCAACGCAGTATGGTACAGTTCTTTGATACATCGAGGTAACTAGGGCCATCTGATGCGGTTCTTGAAGCGTTCGACGGTGCACTGCGACGACATCACATGCGAAATGGATAATTCCGCTTCTCCACCAAACATGGTCTTACAAATCATGGTGGCAGCGGAGGGCCGTTCACCACCATCGTCACCACCAGGCCATTTGCTCATGTGATGTGTTCGTCAGGCCGGGGTATGTTTCTTCTCGATGTGTCGTAATGATCTTTCTACCTGGAACCCATTTGACCTCTGTTTTGATAGTTTGGATTATTTTGGATTTTTTTGGGTGGTTGGTGGTCCAAAAAAGAGGTCATGACCAGGTTCTAGGTATCTCTTTCTTCTCCGCGATCCATCAGTCACGGCCCTGCGATCCGTCGTGAAGCGATACGGCAGTTGTGGCTGATCTTCAAGACCGGTGGGAAGGTCGAGCGGGGCCGCCCAGTCGGACGCGGCCTGTCGCGACGCGGCCGGCAAACAGTCGCGGCGAACAGGCCTCTTTTTCGGCCCCGAGCCTCCAAAAGACTGTCCCTGCCCCCAGTTCCCTGCCCCCTACTCGCCAGTGGGTGTTTTCTTTGCTTCCGAAAGCTCACCACTTCGGACCGGTCGGTCCAGAACAGAGAAGTACGGTGGGGTGGGAAGACGCCGGCGCCGTACGGTTGATGGACCACTGCTTGGGAGGATCAACTTGGATCAACGGACTCTTCTAGCATGACCAAGCTGTCACTTAAGGGAGGTCAAATGGACTCTCTCTCTCTCCCTCTCTATGCAGATCAAGGCTGGATTGGTTCGGACATTCCACGAGAGTCTGTGAATCACACACCGAGACGTCCCACCACCGAGACGAGCCTTCCGAGTCACTTCCGTAGATGTCTCCGCGCCGAACTCTCCGAATTTCATGCAGTGCAGTCGAACACACGAACGCCGCGGCCGAACTGGGCCGTTGCGAACGGTGCGGCGAACGCTGCGAACGCTGCTGAGGCCTCTGACTAGCCACTACATCGCAGCGATGGCACTCGCTCGAGCACTGAGTGGTGCCTGGGAGGAACAGAACTCAAATGGCGCCGGGGAACTGGCACGGCACTTGGCTACCGACCCTTGTTGACCTTACGTCGGTCTATCACGACCGCTACATGGTGGACTGGTTTGCTCCAGGTACGTCACGACCACAAGACCCCCCACTTGGTCGCTCACGACCGCGACGGTCCACCTCGATTCCTCGATCCGCGTTGGTCATGAGATCAACGCACTGAGTCAACCATCGCACTGACCACTCATGGGGACCCTGCAGAAACGCAAGGTTACGCGAACGCGTCTCTCCATAGGGAGAACACCACATCTATCAGCAGCCATGGGTCGGTCGGTCCCACCCTGGTTGGTTCTGCACGGAAAGAGGTTCCGAAACGAGTGGGTCCGCCAGAGATTTGGTTCACCTGAAACATCCTTAAACCTTTGGGTGTCCTCATACGGCAGAAGCTCAGGAGGCGGGTGGTTACTGGTGGCTCCTTCAAGTCAGGCCCCACCCAACCGGACCCTCTCCAAGGATCAAAGGTGGAGAGAAAAAACCATCCTTGGGTTCCATCCAAAAGAGACAAAAACGCGCCATGGATCTCGATGAGATTCCTTAAAGACCGACTATAGAAGTGAGCAATACCGACATACCTCTCCAAAGCCACATCTACCAGCACCTCCAACAGGTCACCAATTGAAACCTCTTAGGGGCCTAACAGCCTTCCATTTCGGAGACCTGTTGGGTTCGGTGCTGGTATACATTTAAAAAAACAACATATACCATTGTGAGTCTAAATGTGAGCCACAAGGCCGTTTAAGTGATTTATTTTTTTAATGATTTTTTTATGTTTTTTTTAATGATTTCACTATGTTTTGATTTATGTTTTTGTTTTTTGGCAGTTTTGTTATATGATTTTTTTTAATGATTTTTTTATGTTTTTTTTTTTAAATGTTTTCATTTATGTTTTCATTTATGTTTTTTTATGTTTCTTAATAAAGTACACTGTTTTTCATCAAATTTCCTTGATGCTTAAATGTCATTGCCTCTTCAGGGTTTCTGTTTCTGTCCTATTGTTCTTGTGTTGAAAAAATTGGTTTGTAAAGTATTGGTTTCCAGCCAAGTATATAAATGAAATAACTCACTCTGCAAAAGAAACTATGCAAACCCTCTCCCAGCAGTCAAAATTTGCCTGCAATCCGAATACAGGCCCTGGATATATGTCAATCACGCTAACCTAGCGCGCTTTGCGTCCTATGTGAATGGTGTGGGTACGACCGGTAAAGCTTGAGGCAAGGCTCGGGCTTTAGGCTCTAGCAACGCAAACCAAGGCACTTTTGACTGCGTCGTAAAAAGCCAGACTTCTGCCTAGACGTAGAAATGACCGCTCCCAGTAAAACCAGCAGGCAGGCACTCAAACCAACAAACAAGGCACTGACCATGACCAGGAACACGACTAAGCTTCTCTCTGCCGCGCGTGCACACATGGCAAAATTCATAACATGAAAGGCCCCTTCCTCAGCGTCACAGGGCCGGCCACAGGCCGGGCAGACTTGGCGTTTGCTGCCCTGGCCAGCTCTAGGTGACCTCCCACCAGCCTCTACACTTTGGACGCGGCAGCTCTCGAGGGGCCACTGCGCAACCTACAGACCTCGCCGCTACCTTCCCAGCCACCGCGCCGCGTCCTACCCACACCTGCGGAGACGCGCCGCGCGGAATCATAAAAAAAACATAAGAAAATCATAAATGGAAACATATTGAAAACATAAAAAAACATAAAAAAATCATAAAATTTTTGAAAATGTGCCTGGTTCGGAGATTTTTATTTTTTTATGATTTTTTTTAATGTTTTTTTAATGATTTTTTTATGATTTTTTTTATGATTTTTTTATGATTTTTTTTATGTTTTTTTTTATGATTCCGCGCGGCGCGCCTCCGCGGCTGGGGTAGGACGCAGCGCGGTGGCTGGGAAGGCGGCGGCTAGGTCTGCAGGTTGCGCAGTGGCCCCTGGAGAGCTGGCGCGTCCGAAGTCCCAGGCAGGTGGGAGGTCACCTAGAGCTAGCCAGGGGAGCAAACGCTAAGTCCTGTTCCTTTCCTTCCCTGTGGCCCTGAGTACGGCACAGCCTTCACAGGCTTGAGGGAATCAGCATAAACTGAAACCTTCTTACTTAAAGGCCTAAAGGCGTCAAACACTTTAAACCTTGCGCACTGCTAGGTTTTTTGCACCGTGTCTCCAGCATAGAACTTGCCATTGATATTCCCTTGCTTCTATTTGCTAAATGCCTGGTGGCTTATACCAACGTAGCTGCAAGTAACGCCGCGAAACCTTGCCCTTGGCCCAAGGCCACGTGACACTTTGCACGTCTGAGATTTAGAATCCTATCAGTTCAGTCGTTAATTGTTAGCGTCTCCGTTTTTTCAATCTTTGGCCCTCGCGAGTCCTGAGCTACACTAGCCCTTATCAATCACATCACGGACATGAAACTTTGCAGGCCTTCTACATACTTGATATTTATTTGGCTCGCAAACCAAGAACCTTGAACGGACCTTCAACCACAGGCCAAAAACGATTGGTGAATTTGCCAAAAGATAGCAAGAAAAACACAAACGCTAAAGGGAAGACATGAAAAAGGCACTTCAACAAAACATATTAAAAACATAAAATAAAACATAAAAGAGAACAAAAAAATCATAAAAATATCATAAACCAAAAAACACCACTTTGTAAAAACATAAATAGAAACATATTGAAAACATAAAAAAATCATAAAAAAAATAAATTTTTAAACCAGTCCTCTTGGCTACATCTAAACTCACAAATATACCAGCACCTTCCAACAGGTCTCCGAAATGGAGGCTTTTGTAGACTTAAAAGTCGCAGGTGGTGACCTGTTGGAAGGTCCGGGTAGATTCATATCTCTGAGAAGGCGGGACTTGGGTCAAAGCGGAAGTCAAGGGCGACGCCGTCCGACCGGCACGGTCGGTCGGTTGACGTCCCGCTCCGGCGCGGTCGGTCGGTGCGCGGGGGGGGGGGTGTTTCCCCGGGCGACGTGCTGAGACGGCGTTCATGGACCTTCGGTGTTTTGGGGTGTCTTTCGGATGATGGCCGACCCAGAACAAGCCATGGTGAATCGGTGGCAGATCACTGACCGGCAGGCCGAACAGTGGAGCTGAAGAGTTGGAGATCAGCTGAATGAAAGGAGCACCACAAGTTTAGGTACGTTTTTACTGATGCCAATCTGCTTGTGTTTCCCTATATATGAAACATATAAAACATCCGCTTCTGCATTTGAGGTGCTTCCTGGATTCCGCCAGTCTCAATCAGAAACAAATGGCTGTTCCAATCTGTCACCAGGGGGTTGGGTGGGTGTGGAGTTCCCACCATCCATGGTGGAGATACGAGGAACAAGCTTCGCTCGCTACGTCACCGGGGCTCCGGCATCGCGACGCCACGCCCCGGACCAGTGCGGTCGACGGGGGGCGCCACGCCATCACACGAGGCATCTTCATGTGGCACGCCCGCTTCGACATCACCTGCGAGCCATGGGTGGAAGGCTACAACCATGCCATTTGGGTTGGGAGGCTCAAGGGTTGCAGAGAAGGAAACAGTTCTCCTTATCCAGGACAGCTTTGTCAGTTTGGATGTTTGACTGGGAGCACAGTGGAGGGTGGACTGATCAACATGGCATCATTCGCACCACCTTATCAGGCGCCTCAGGGCCTCAGGATGCAGACCTGCAAAGCATGTTTGGGGGATTGGGGATGCTTGTCATGATCCTTTGCCCACACACCGCGCAAGCTGGATAGCTACAAGCACAGCTACATGCGGCATGGGGTGACGTACGTTGTAGGGCTACTTTGTGCTCACACACAGCGGACACCCCACAGGCACTGTCGAACAGGGTGGAAGCTCCGGTGAACAAACGGCTCAGGGGTCAGACACGACACTCCCAAGTCAACGAACAGCTCGACCCTGACGTCCCCCCCTGGAAGAGTGTTTTCCTCTACCAACCAGTTGTTTTCAGGGTCCATGTTACAATGTTGGTGTACTAGGAACAAGCTTCGCTACGTCACCGGGCCTGGCATCGCGTGAAGTGAACGATCGGACGCGTTCGTCAACTGGACTCCTGAGATGCGATCGACGGGGATCGCCTCCGAGGTCATTCTTGGTGCGCATGCGGTGCACTTGGCCTTCCAGCCTGCAAGCAGTGCATTTGGAGCGTCTGCAGGTTCTCCACCACCCCCAATGTGTAGCTCAAAAGAGGGAGACCGGCAGAAAGGAAAATAGACACCCGTTGGGATTGGGGTCTCCCTATTAAAACACATAATAACTACTTCAGGAGAAACAACACATTGAAGCCAATAGGCACATGTGCCACGTTTTAGGGTGGATTCCGAGATGGCCGAGGGGCTGGCTTCAAAAAACACAGCTCTGTTCGGTCTGTGTGGTTCCGAGAACCCGATGGAGTTCATGGGAACTTCTTTTTGACGTGTGCAGAAATTGGCTGCGGTGACGTGGGAGCCAGAGGGGCGAAGTTCGGAGCTGAGGAGCACGAGTCAATCGCTCTTGGGCGGAAGAAGCTGGACGAATTCGAGTGGAAGAATCGAGTGAGGAAGCTACCCTGGATCTGTTTCAAGCACTGGTTTAGTTGTCGTCTTCTTGTTGAGAAGTGTTTTCGTCTTCTTGTTTAGTTTTAGTTGTAGTTTCTACAGTGTTTTAGTTTTAGCTTCAAAGGTTGTGTCATTTCTTTGGAGACTTTTGGACTTCCACAAGAAGCAAACGTTCAGTACTCCCCTAAACGCCATTGATTTCCCAACCTGTTTGACACTGAGGCGGTCTCCCAACGCTGGTGGAAGGGGAAGCACCCCAATCTTTCAAAACCATCGACACCAGACCAGACGATGGCCCTCCTAAGGCCCTCCTGATCGACTTCGGATATTACTACCTCAAGTGACCTGGCAGACGATTTGGAAACAACCTACACTGCCCCCGAGTTCGGACAACCATGTTCCAAATACCAAGCAGGTGGTGAACTCCACTTTTTTCTCAGGGAGTGTAGTGTAGTGTAGGCCTTTTTTTTGTTTTTCTCTCGGTGCGAACTGAGCACATGATTATATGATCCTTATATATATATATACCCTAAGAATCCTTGGGCTGTCCATGGCAGGGGTCGGACCCTCCATAGCAGGGGTCCGGGGCCTCAAAACCCTATTTGTTTGAGGGCCCGGATTCTTAGGGTATGAAATATACAATATATACACATGCATATATGGTCCACCTTACCCAAAAGTACGTGGCACCGGAGTTGTGTTTGCATGAATCCCCGCACGGGAGCCGGTGAAACAAGCTGGAATCGCGGATTTGTGCAGTGGTGGCTTGGAAGTAGCTGAAGAAGATCCAGACAGGTACAACTTTGGATAAGGCGTTGTCTTTTTAAGATTTGCCCAGACGCTCATGGACCCTCCTAAGTAGGGGTCCGGACCCTCAAATCCCTAGGGTTTTGAGGGACCAGTCGAGCTGTGAACGGAGCGTCTGGGTGGATGGCTTTTGATGACTTCCGCCTCGGAGCTGAACCCAGCGACGTGCCGTTCCTTTCGCAGTAACCAGCGGATCAAAAGACGCCGACCTTGTGGGCCGACAACATGTGGAAGTTCGGAAGTTCCATGTGGAAGTTCGGACTTACCACATGAGAACATGTTCCATGTCAGTGAAGACCGGAAAACTATAGTGAAGACTACAGATTCGCCAGATTCGTCCGATTCGCCCGAAGAGGGTGGTGAGGTGGGTCAGAAATGAGGGATCCAACGCTCCAACGGTGCACAGAAGAGCCACGAGCCACGCCGCAGATTCGGCGACCCCACGCACCCAGATACGCTCGATGCAGCCGAGGGCAGTGATGAAGAAGGGCTTGGGAAGCCAATTGGAGCTGATTCAGGCGTCCAGATGGTCTGTTCAGACACCAGGGTGGGTCCAGATCGGAGTCTGACGCCTTAGTGAGTGTGGTGAGTCTCGCCGATGCGGATGGGAAGAACCCCATGAGATGCCGCTCCAACACTGACACGTACGGTACAGATATCACATGATATAATCGCTATCTTTGGGGTATTTGGGCAAAGGGGTCACCAAGAATACGTCGTCCAATGAGACTTCATTTGGATAGGGTGGGTGGATCTCCAGTCACTGGTTTTAGAAGAATCCACTCGAACTAACTGATTCGCCTATATAGTTATCCAATGTCACTTCCGATAGCTGGAGTACAGGCACTGCCTCACAAGTGTCCTTGCAGGTGATGAAATGACACCAATTCCTGCGCTTATTGCACTTTGCAGGGATTTGTCATGCTGGTGATGTTTTGGCTGGTTCTCAGTTCTTGGTGCTTTTGGGAGTCCCTCAATACATGACTGGGATATTTCGTCTTAGGAGCCTTACAGAACTCTCATAACTGGACCATTCCACGGAGCTCCTTAGAGCGAGCCCTTTGAAAAACAGACGCCCATAAAGGAGAGACACCGAATCGATGCACAAAAAGGACACCAAATCTGCCAAATCTAAACCAAACCCAGCCTGAAACAAACCCTCAGTCTTCGTATACGTTGTGGCCTTTTGGTTGGCCGACTCAGATACCAGGGCAACAGGGAATGACCAAAGGCTTGGGAACCCCTTTTGGCCCAGTTTGCACCCTATATAATTATAAGACATTGACTGAACATGTTTCCCAGCGACAGTGTCTGGGAGTTTGACAGTGTCTTGGAGATTGAGGAGATGTCGTGCCAACTGTCCCCTCTGGCAAACACATGAAACTCCAGCCCCGCCTCGGCCAGGACTACGTTTGAGAGGATAGCGTGCGTGGGCACAGCATGGGCCCCAAATGCGAACGCAATTGGTTGGGCCCATGCGGCGGCTTGGCAGCTTCTTCCGCCATGAGGCGGCAGGTGACTTGGCTGCCGACCTCGAAGACCTCGACGAGGTTGGAAGAAGATGGTCGGTCCATGCGGTCCCCCCCCTTGGAGAACGACTCTCCGACTCGCCAATGTAGACTCTTGAAGACCATAACCCCCCCAAATTGAATTGGACATCCTCTTCATATGGGGGATTTATTAATCAAGAGTCTACATTAGGGTTGTGCTGCACACTCTCATTTTTCCCCAAACAGTGTGGGCACACTGAGGGGTTCTTACGGTAGTAGAAAAGCAGGTGTGCTTAGATCGCTGTTCCGCACGGGCGTGTCCGGCCAATTCGCTGCTATTTACAGTACATTCATGCCTCTCGACATCGTTCATGTGCACTTCGACTGCGCAGGCTCGCTGAATCTGGGTGTCTGCGGCGGGTGCTTCTAACGACTGCGCTCTCGTTGTGGTGCCGTGTACATTTTCGTACATGATGGTGACTTTTCGTGGCAGGCGCAAGGGGAAACAATGTCCCTCCATTTCGGTATTTGTGTTATACCAGGCGGGCATTGTTTCCCAACCCAATCTGGTAAGAGAAAAGTTGTCTGCTGGAGAGGGGTTCCCGTGGAAATCGGGTACGACCCTGTATCATAAACCGCTGTTCGGGTAAAAGCGTCGTGATTCCTATCTTGAGCCAAAATTTGATTGCATGATTGTGAGCAGTGTTGATGTTTGTACATCTTACGCAGCGTCATTGATGGTCAAATTGAGACATGAATCATGATTCATTTTATCTACCGGTACATATGACAGGGTTCATTAAATTAACAACATGTGTTTTCATGTTTTATTCAATTTTTCAAGCAGTTCCCGGGCAAGCCGGCGGCGGAAGTTTCCTATAAGAACAAATTGACATAGGAGTGTCCACGTTCTCTCCAACATGCGCGTCCTCCAGTCAAACGCACGCGCTCCGGACTTTTGACCCACGGGATTCCACGTGTGTAAGGTGTGTGCCCGCTGCAGGATCAGTGTGTATGATGAGTGGTGTATTGACCAGCAGTTGAATGTCCTGTCCTGCATAAATGCAACCAAATACTATCAGTATGAACTGTGCCAAACCTGCACGCCGCGAGAGATGACTCAGCAGCGAGAGATGACTCAGCCGCGAGAGATGGCTATAGCGAGAGCTGACTCAGCAGCGAGAGATGAATGAGCAGCGAGAGATGACTCAGTCGCGAGAGATGACTCAGCAGCGAGAGATGACTCCTCCGCGTACTACACTTGTACTACAAAGTGGCCAGTTCTCAGCTTCCAGCTCCACAGGTTGTTCCGCGTGCTAAAGTTGTACTAGAAAGTCGCCAGTCAGTTCTCATCTTCCAGCTCTACAGATTGCTCCGCGTACTGCAGTTGTACTACACAGTCGCCAGTTCTCAGCTTCTAGCTGCACAGATTGCTCCGCGGACTAAAGTTGTACTAGAAAGTCGCCAGTTCTCAGCTTCCAGCTCTACAGATTGCTCCGCGTACTAAAGTTGTACTAGAAAGTCGCCAGTTCTCAGCTTCCAGCTCACAAATAGCTCCGCGTACTAAAGTTGTACTACAAGAGCCGCCAGTTCTCAGCTTCCAGCTCCCCAGATGCTGTGCCTGCCACGAAATCTGCACATGGAGGTTCACAAAGTGCTGTGCCTGCCACGAAATCTGCACATGGAGGTTCACAAAGTGCTGCACCTGCCACGAAATCTGCACATGGAGGTTCACAAAGTGTTGTGCCTGCCACGAAATCTGCACATGGAGGTTCACAAAGTGCTGTGCCTGCCACGAAATCTGCACTTCAAGAAACAAGCGAAAACTCTAACCCCAATGGAGGGACGATTCCGACCATGCCCGAGCATGACCCAAGACCGTCTCGCAACCATCGTTCCGCAGACCTTGACTTGCCAGCTTCGGAGCCACCGGTTCCATTGAAAAATACAGCATTTCGTGCGTTCGCTATCTCTCCACAACGCAGTTTGTATTGCGCCTGCCACGAAATCTGCGCATGGAGGTGCACAAAGTGCTGTGCCTGCTACGAAATCTGCACATGGAGGTCACAAAGTCCTGCACCTGCCACGAAATCTGCACATGGAGGTTCACAAAGTGCTGTGCCTGCTAGGATATCTGCACACGGAGGTTCACAAAGTACTGCACCTGCCACGAAATCTGCACATGGAGGTTCACAA
>CAXAMN010001581.1:238111-259741 GCA_963970005.1 Durusdinium trenchii
TTAGTATTAATATATTTGTAATATATTTGAGTAATTATATTTTTCCTGGAGGGACAGGGGGTAGACTAATGGGGGGGGTTTCAGCCAAGCAAAAATTTTATTAAAGGGTGGTGACTGTGGAAATTTTATAGTTCAAATTAGTTTATTATTGGGGCCTGAACGCGGGGTAGACTAATAGGGGGGGTTCCCTAATACCAGGTTGACATTACATAGTTTAAAAGCAGAAACTAACTCTGGATGCACCAAGGTGCATCTGTGCCAGTTTGCAACCTTGAACTCTACAAACTGTTCCCATGATGCTTCCTGGTAGGTCCAGTCCAGCCCGTACGAACCGTTCGGAGTCTGCGTGTTTTCTGGGTAGGAACCCCACCCAGCAAGCCGAGGAGTGAACGAAAGCGCCGGGCGCAGCGACCGGGTGCACAGCACCAGGACGTTTCAAAAAGGGTGCACCGTTTTGCCACCCGCCACTACGGTGTGGCGGAGGGGGTTCCGGCATGGCGGAGGTGTTCAACGGCGCGTGGAAGTGGGACCTCGACTTGTGGGCTACGACCTCTTTATGACCTGTAGATGGATCAAAACTAAACTACAAAATTTAGGGCTGAAGTGGCCGCGGCCAGGGGTTAAACCGGGAGGCTTCGCGTGAACATGAAGAGAATGGACCAGCTGGTTGTCCAACCAACCAGGGTTTTGACCCAACATGCATGAAAGCAACCGTTTTGGGGGAACACGAGAACATGAGGGGCACCTCCTTTCGAGGCTTGGCGAGTTTCTGCCAGACTCAAAATGATCCGATTCAGTTTTGCTGATTGGGTAAGATTTTGATGTGATGTTCATTTTAGGAAAAGGAACCCCCAAACCTGGGAATATCATATGTGATTTCTTCCTGGTTCCTTAATTAAGCAAAATAAACAAATTCAAGATTATCATTTCTCCCTGGACAGCACGCCACACTGTGCCGCCGTAGCAGGGGCCGTCGCACCGCACCGTCGGTGTTGAGGTCCATGGGTTGTCCCGCAGTTCCGCTATGGAGACCCACTTGAAGCCACAGTATTTTGGGTGGTTTGAGAATTCTAGGGGTGGTGTAGAACATGAGTGTGTAGCTGCAGCTCTCTTTGAGACCGACCGGCAACGTCCAACGTAGACGCTTCGCAGGCCATTCGCAGCCAGGGGCGATCGGGATCTCCCATTAAAATACCACATCACATCCATATCTTGTCCAGGAGTCCAAGACTATTTAATCAATGGTCTTGAATGGTGACCCGAAAATAGTAACTTCCTTCACCTCAGTGGGCCAAGAGGAACTTTCTTCTTTGGACTTTCAGGGATATCTTGTTCAGGTTCAGGAAGCTGGTCTGATGCCCAAGAAAAACACCATGAGAAACTGTTGTCGATAGCCAGGACCATGCTGAGATTGTCTCAGAGGTTATGACCAACCACAAAACATAACAAAGCCGTAGGGTGCTAGCCTCCATCCAAGATGTATGAACTTGGACAAAAGTCGCTTCAAGAACTTCCATTTTATTCTGTGCAAGCGGGGGCTAACTTCCAAATTGTTCGTTGCGAGGAGGGTATTTGTGTGGGCAGGCTGAACGAGCATCAAGAACCCAGCCAGATCCAGCCAGTCTTTGTCATCACTATATCGCGATGTCGCTGCCATTTTTCTCCCTGAGCTGTTTAGAGTAGAGTAGATGATATTGAATATTGATTCAAGCATGCTCAAAGTTCAAACCCCCAAAACCGAAAATAGAAGTGTCGGAGCCATTCGTTTCCAGACTGACCTTCCAACAATGATGTTGTGAGTTGTACGTCCCGTCCCTCTGTTCACCAAAAGTGGCTCTTCAAAGAACCGTACGTTGCACCCAGTGTTGCACCTGGGATGTAAAACATGTGGTATAAACGAATCTGAACATGGACCACAGGATCCATGCCTCCATATTGACCCCAAGAAAAGCATACATAATAAAAAAGCATGAAACAATGACCACAGGATCCATGCCTCCATCTTGACCCCAAGAAAAGCATACATAATAAAAACCGCATTATTTGCATCTGAGGTTGTATGCGGTATACGCTTTTGGTCCCATGTCCTAAATTGAGATTGGCAAGAGGACTTGAACGAAAAAGACAAGAGATAATATGTTCTTCAACAATGAATTGCAATCCTTGATCCATTGCCTCCACTGACCTCGACTCCACAAAACCCGCGAGTTCCCCGCGCCGCAAAGAACGCCCGGGCCATGCGAAGCTTGCAGGCGACGCCCGGGGACGACCTGGGACGACATGGGAGTGACGTCTGTAGCCAAGGTCAGTAGCCGAGGTCAGTAGCAAAGAAACCGCTTTGCGAGTGTGTTTTGACCCCCCATAGGATGAAGTTCGTAGATCCCCGCTAAAAAAGGTCTTGGAAACCGTGCCACTGTCTATTTGGGGACCACTAGATTGGTACCTGTTTACACATCAGATATCTAGATGGTGTGGGATTCAAGCGACCTCAGATCGATCTGCTTGTTCCAACGCCCGAGTCGATGCAAAGCAAACAGATCTTAAATAATCTTAAGTGTGAGGTTGGTCAGAACCCTTGAAGAGCTCTAAAGCGGCGGTGATGTTGAGAGAGGTCTTCCCAACCATCTCAGGTGTGGCCGTCTTAGGTGGCTGCAATCTCAGATGTGGCCCTCTTACATGGCAACCATGTCTACAACACGGCATCTGAAGTTCTGAAGGTTTCTTCCTCCCCTTTCATCGGAGGATGTGTTTTTTTTCCTCCATGGGTTGAGAAACATCAACAGTCCACCTGCTATCTTTCGCCCGTGAAGCGCCCAGCCCAATAGAATAACATTGAGACCTAACTGGTCACTGGTATGAGGCCAAACCATTGAAACTAATTTGAATATTAATTTGTCCATACCATGTTTCACAGTACTAGCTTGCATGATCTCAACAATAGTGCCCCTCTTAAGACTCAGCCCAGGACTCTTAAGACCAAGGGTTCAGCGTCGACCCAGGGGTCTGACAAGGTTTGACTAAGGGGCTCATCCAACCAAAAAACACCAGATCTAGCTGTTAACAATCCTATTGGTCTAATCTTTCACATATCCAACAGCCTGTTTATTTTGACGGACCTTTTTGGGAGTCCCATACATCATCAGCCCGGGCCGGCCGGTTTGGGGGCCTGGGAATCAGATGTTGAGACCGGAGACTCTGCAAAGGGGGGCTTCGGTGGCGACTTCTCCCCTCCCAAGCGACGTCGATCTGAACAGTTCGGTTCCCAACTTTTTTCATGATGACGATGGTTCACCAGCTTCAGCTGCGCAGCTTTTGCGTAGCTGCCGGCTTTCAGTGAAGCTGCGGATTTCTCGCTCCGTTCAGCTGGAGATATTTCGGGAGAGGTGGATATTTTTCTCCAAGGACGATCATCATCTCGGGCAGCCTCAGGTGAGTATGTGCTGACCCCAAGCAGATCATCAAGTGCGTGGTCCTTGACCATGAGAAGTGACCATGGTTCGTCATGCTCTGACACGATTGTTTACTTTCGTATCCATGAAACGATGTGTGCTTTCTTTCAGGAGCGTCCTTAATAGTTTGAGGTGCTTGTGCCCCGCCGGAGGAGACCCCTGCCCCTTGATCATGAGATCTGTAGCGCTGGATGAAGAGACTCGATCCACAAGTAATTGAAAGAACCTCAGGGTGTTCCATCCAAAAACGAAGTGGACGGAAGAACTGCAGCTTGAAGACGCCGCTTCTTCAAGCCGCCCCCCAGTCAGTTTGGAGTCCCATCACACTGCACTCGCTGCAATCGACGGCAATGGAGATGAAGCCCCTTTCAAAGTCTGTCAAGCAGCCAGGGTGGGCCGAGCAATGGAGGGGAGGTGAATCTGCATGAGCCCAAGCGGAGCATGAAAGCCATCCAGCGAAGCTCAAGGTCGAGCTCTCAACTGGTGACTTTCGACTTCGGTGGTCTGCCTATTGAAGTGTGAGAAGCGTGGAAATTCAATGCGCCTGTCCGTGTCTTGATTGAGGTCCTGACTGGCTACCTGCAAGGCATGAGTGATTTGTAGTATACTGGTTGCAAAAACCACTACACAAATTATCCCCGGCTTGTTTCGCGGAGTAAGGGCCCTACAAGTCCAATCAACTACCCCTATTGTTGTGGTGCTTACTGCAACTTGCGCTCGGAGTCTAGCAAGCCGGGCGTCCAATAAGCTAGAGCCTCTGAGTGGGCGGTGGAAGTGTCTTGGTCTCCACCCAGCCTGCAGACAACAAGCCGAACACACATGGCCTATGTGTTCACCACTTAAAGGGTGGTTCTCCGCTTTGCCCGGCTGCTGTGGGCAACATCACGGCTGCTGTACTTGATGAACGTCAGCTATGCACGCCGGTTGGGGTCACTCCACTTTCATGTTTGGCCTCATCAATGCAAAACATGGGAGATGTATGGGGATGTGTCCAAAAAGCCAAACAGATGTGGCTCAACAACCACGAGGATCCACCCGTGGTGAGCTTTCCTTTCACCGGTCGGTTTGGAGGGCTTCTAGCATTGAGCCACCGTGCGCGTGCAAATATAACATACACCGGAGAAAACTCACATTTTAGGCATTTTTTCGTGGCATATGTTAGTCTAGTTTCGGAGCGGACACCGTTTAGACTAACCTAGACCAAATTCAGATGCACCATGGTGGGCTGTACGGGTATTTGGCATGGTCTATGTTAGCCTCCACCGGGCTATGTTGACCTCTACCGGTACGGTCTATGTAGTCAGATTGCAATGATTGCAGTTGATCCATGTTAGTGTCAGAATCATTCAGAATCGATCAGAGACTGAGAGTGTGTGTGGTCCATGTTAGTGAGTGTCCGGAAATTGCCCCCAAAAATGCGAATGCCGTTTCCCCAGGAAGTCAACGTTTCCAGTGGTCCATGTTAAATCGCACTTGAAATTGAGTTTTGGTCTATGTTGTTTTTCGGAGTAAATAATGAACCCAGAAATCCAAAGACCATACGTTTCTTTACTGAGATACAAAGTTTGTTTGGTCCTTGACTCCATTGCAGCCAGTATTCATGGCCAACCACTTGGGATGCAGCACCTTTTATTTTTGCGGCGGTGGCCTAAGAACCCATCCAACGCTGAGGCTTCGCTGTAAGAGCTAAGCACGGTTCAGCCTTGCAATTGGCTTGAACGGCACCATGTTATCTTCATATATACTCATGTCCCCTCGTGTCAAGGTCAGGACATCAACCTGAAAACGGACAGGGCTCAGCATTTCTCAATGTGTCGACACAGGCATCTGAGGCGGAACAACTATTCAAGAACACCTTTGCACAAACAACTCAATAACAACAAACATGTCAAAAACGCTACTGTAACAAATCATTATGAAATTCTCTGAATTCAGAGGATTGGTTTGTGCCTTTGCACATTTGCCAGGCCTTGTTTGGTCAAGCGCTGCTGCCTTTGGCAGTCGGATACGTGTGTCAAGTGCTGACGAAGGTCCGCCGAGTCCGCATTTTTTCGCGCTTTCCTTGCGGCGAGCAACCTCCGGGACAACTGATCCATCAAGTTGGAGACACAAACAAGTTGATAGGGAAACTTCCAAAGACATCCAAAGACCACCTTGATTTGCAAAAGAGGGGAGGGGGTCTCCTGAAACCCACCACCCATTCAATTTGTGAAGTTCCCAAAGAAACGTTGCTGTCCTTTGAGTCCTTTGGTTGAGTCAGGGTGTTTTTTTCAATCACTTCCGCCTCTGTTCGTTTTTTCCCGAACGACCGTGCGCTCCCCTCCATACCAACGACCATGCCACCAACGCCTTCGTCGCAGCAGTGAACCGTTCCTCGTTCCGGTTCGGTCCGGTCGGTTCGGTCCGGTCGGTGCGGGTCGGTCTCGGGCTGTCGGACGGGTCGGATCAGTTGGGGGTTTTGGGACCAGGTTGATCTCGCAGGTAGTCTATTCTTCATGTTCGGTGGTCAAGCAGGGTGTGGTCACCGTTTGCCTACTTAGTAGGTGATTGATTCATGTTGAAACACAGGCGCAAACAAATCGGTTTATGACACCGAATCCAAGGTCCAGTCAACGGCAAGCAGTCCACTGATTGGACCTGACCAG
Source organism: Durusdinium trenchii (assembly GCA_963970005.1). NCBI lineage: Eukaryota > Dinophyceae > Suessiales > Symbiodiniaceae > Durusdinium > Durusdinium trenchii. The sequence continues at coordinate 244,206 of CAXAMN010001581.1, forward strand.
CTGACCTGGTCCATCGACGCCGGTCGACGGTCCATCGACGTGACGTTTCGCTCGCTGGGTCGACCTGGTAGGAGAATGACACCCTGCAGGACAGTGCCCTGGCAGATGAAAATGAGCCCAACACCCACACAGCTCATTGGAAGAGACCCTGAGCTCGCAGGATTTGGGATAGGTACCTATTAAAAGAATCCTGATGCGCTACTACTGGTGAGACCAATGGCTTAAAATGCAAAAAAAAGATCAATGAGACTGCTATCATATGTAGGCGGAAGCGAGTGTTCACCTGGCAGTTATTGAGGGACGGCAAGCTGACCGCTTGACGACATGTTCTGTGTTTTGTGAGGATCTGGCATGAGAATCTACAAAAGCATCATAAAAAAGTCGACTGAAAACATGCCCTGCAACTCCAAAAGTTCCCATGACAGTTGCAGGGATCTTCCATGACAAGTCGACTTCAGGAAGAAGTGACTCTGAAAAGTAAAGGATCTTCCATGACATTCCTGTTCGGGTCACCTCGTCAGACCCAAAAAAAGGTCGACTGGTACGTGGTCTCGTTCGATCACCGCCACGTGATCCACCGGTCCACGCGACTCGCGGGGTCGAATGGGGTAAGAAAGCAAAACGGGTCGAGGGTTTTGAGGGACCAAGGGGTTGTGAACGGAGCGTCTATAGGTATAGCTATATATTATTACAGTAGTGCGTGCATCACCGAATAGATCCTCATTCCTCGATCCTCGATGAATCCGATGAGAGACTGGTTTTCCGGGAACGGGGGAATGATCCTCCAATTGAGATTTAATTTGCAATATTCATAAATATTATTGATATTCTTTGGATCCAGCCACCCTCATTCCCTACGGAGAGCTTTAGACATATGGTAGTTGAGTCATGACCGGACAAAATGCCGCGAACAACAATGGCAGACGTTGGCTGCTGGCCTTGCGACGGATCTTGTTCTTCGCCATGAAGAAAACGCACGCTGTCATGTTACAAACGACCGTTGTATGATATTCATTGCCCTTAAAAGGCTTGTGTGTAGCGGCGCCAGAGCCAGAGCCATGCACGACGGTCTGGAAGGTCTCGATGCACCAAAAGGTCTCGACTCAATTCACGCAGCACTCAGATGTTCGCCGCCAAAATTGAGGAACCTGAGAAAAGGAGCTCAGAACTGCTAGCTGACTGCTAGCTGAACCACTTTCCTGATCTGGAATTAGGACCTATACCACCCAACCAAGAGTGAGCTGACCTAATGTAGACTCTTGATTCTATAAACCCTCCCCATTTGGATGCATGGACTCCCGGGCACGCTTCCACCATCCGTCCCGCGATGAGCGGGTAGTGGGTGGGTCGGACGAAGTACGAAGTCGTGAGTGACACGTGAAGTTAACGACTGCCTTGGTACACTACCCAGACACTCCATGTATGGTATGCCGATCAGTTGGGGTGGCGTTTGAGGGGTCTGGGGCGGAAGTCCTATGGCAGTCCCATTAGTCATTAGTCGTGTTTGGGCTTTCGTAGCGCCGGTCTTGTGCAAGACGAACAAAACGGTGGCAATGTGAAGCACCTCTACACACACCATGTACACACGCACCTATGACATGACGTGGGCTATCCACCCTGTGACTACAAGGTCCGTTCTGTGACTACAACGGGTGCGCGTCGCCGATTGTGAACACGGGACTGGGGGGGTTTGTTTAGTCTACGAGTTTGTCCCATTGCCTGTAGTATGTGACCGTCAGTAAAAGGTCTATTTTACTCTAAGAATCCGTACGGGCTGTCCATGGCAAGGGTCGGACCCGACACCGAAACGCAGGGGTCCGGGGCCGAACCAAACCCTATCTGTTGGTTCGGGCCCGGATTCTTCGGGTAGAGAGAAAGGCCAACCAGGCCCGCAGGCTTCCACTGGGCCGAGATGGATCGACCCATAGATCCGACCGATGAGGAACGGCGACACGGCCTCCACACGCACGCGGGTACTCGGCGGCCGAGGTTTACAATTCCACTGCGAAGTGAGCGGGCTGCTGTGCACCTGGGATCTACAAGACTCTTGAAGTCCTTGATATATAGATATCATCAAAGAACCATGCACTTCGAAGGACAAGGGTCATGACACAGGAGACATGCCATCCACTTCAATGATTTTGAAGGAGTGCTACGCGCATGTACGGTCGACCCAACACATCAGCACAGCATTAGAGAAACACAATGGTTTTGGCCTGAACCCCTGTCCACCAGACCCACTGGTCGTTCAGCAGGGCAGATTTGTGAAAGGGCTAGTGAAGGCAGGATAGGCAGGGCTACCCACTGGTCGTTCAGCTTAAAGTCAGTGGTCTAGTCAGTTTTCTGATCTTAATGGTCGTTCAGCGGCTAGATCTTAATGGTCAGACTCGGACGAGGCCGATGCCTGAAGATGGAGGTGTAACATGGAAACTGCCTGTAACATGGAAGACTATGGAAGATTCCTTTTTCTACTTATGCAAGGTCTAATGATTCAGTTTGTACATGGGGTGTATGGGAATAGGAAGACACTCCAACCAGTCGTGGTTTCAGTAAGTCGATGTTTTCTTTTGTCCAGCTCGCATTTGGTTGGGGTTCTCCATGTTCTCCCGGCAGGAATGCACGATTTAAATCAATACATGATTTCATGTGATTTGTTGGGAGTGTGGCGACTTGCTACCTTTGCCGCTGTGCATGAGGCAATTGCTCAAGCTCATTCATCCAGGGGGTCAATTGGATCCTGGTGAATGCGCAAATCAACCAGAGCCTTGGTCGAAGAGCCCAGTGCCCAGCGATTGTGTGGATCGGAAGTCGACCACAACTGAGACCCATTCGATCGGGGGATCGGGGAATGGGCACCTGGACTCTACACCCCCTACCATTGAGCCCCTGGACTCTAGACATGCACCAGCTTAAAGACGGTCATATTGCTGCGATACGTTGCGATGTTTTTGGGCTAAAGACTTTGTGATCCAAGTAGCGATGTAGGGTCTTGATGGAGCAGGATTGTGGGTCTTGTTGGGCTAGATCCTGTCCATCCCAAGTCGCAACTGCCTAGATGGAGTGTTTGGTAGCTTCAGGGAATCTCAACCGGCTCACATGCAAAACTGGACTCAGGATCATTCAATGTTACTCCATGAATTAAAGCACACTCACATGAAAGAATCAGCTAACACCACATCCAGCGCGTTTGGGAGTGATGACGAACTGGCTATATGTCGATTCGATATCGTACAACGTGGACGGTTGGTTTTCCTTTGCCTTGACCGCGGTGTCGGTCTTGCGATGATCAAGGATCAACCGCAGAACCACTCTCAGTCTCAAGTCCAGAAACCCTGATGGCATCGTCGTAAACAGCATAAAGAACAGCATCTGGTGAAACCAAACACCAACCCAGAACAGCTTTTGGTACCTAAGCAGCTCAACGCATTTGCCAACGCCTTTTTGTCTACCTGGTTCTTCAATTCGTGGCCTAACTTGATAATCTGGTTGGTTCGGTCACAAACAAAAAGCCTCCTGGACTTGGGTCACGAGTAGGGTCACCTTGGTTGGTTCGGTCACGGACTGAAGAAGCTGCTGCTCATCTCACCATTGGACCGGCCCGTCAGACGCCGCACGGGTCGGGAACCCAACCCGCCACGGACCCGCTGTTCCGACCACGAGGAGCATGTACTACTCGGCCAAGCCGGGAGAATGGTACCTCATGGAGCGGGCGGGTCGAAGAACGGCCGGGAGATCGGAATGGATTGGGGTGATGCACATTTTGGACATGAGAGAGTTGAGAAGTGATTGAGCTTATTCACTAGTAACAAGAAGCTACGCACGGTGGAGGCCATTTAGTTGTTATATAGGTTGGAGGCCATTTCTTCTAGTAACAAGAAGCTACTAGGGTGGAGGACGAGCTAGTATTATGTTTTTGAGATTGAAATTTGATGACATTTGTGAAGGTCACATGAGAAGACCAGATCCACCTGGAAACCCAAACAATCAGAAAACTGTTTTTTCCTACATGGCAATGGAGATCCTTTACACGCCAAGTGGTTGTTTGTGAAAAGGTCCCTTTGTTTCCGGTTGATGGGTTTTCCAGGGCGATTGACGGAGACGTGGAGAGGAAACCACTTAGAGCAGCCACTTAGAGGTGACAGGCACCAGTGCCTGGAACTGCTCAAGGACTCCAGGTGGAAAAAAGAATGGAAGAACGGCATGGATCGAAGAAGAAGAAGAAGAAGAAGAAGAAGAAGAAGAAGAAGAGCAGGAACCAACGGAACACCCTTGTCTGGCAGGGACCAGGCGAGTCGTCCTTAGGACCGAAGGCTTCGGTCAAGTTGAAGGGTCGATGTTTAACGCGACGAGGTGGTCGATGGTCGATGGCGTACCAGAAGGATCGACGTGTATTCACCATCCGGCAAGTACCTCTTTGACAATCCAGGAGATACAGAAGCATTCATTTTTGCCAATCCTGGAGATGCTAAAGAGGTATCTCCTGGAGGCAATCTTTGGCAATCCGGAAAGTCGTTTTGGGATTATACGGAAGACATGGCTATAACAACACTGCCCGTGCAAAACATGGAAGAGCCCCAACAGCAGTGTACATTGACTCGCGAGTCGATTTTGTATGGCTTATGGCGAATGTTCAAACGATCTATCTGAGCCGCTTGAAGCAGCGGTAAAAAGGGCACAGGCACACCGCTGGGCACACGAGACAGCGGTGATACCGTTGGGTAGCATATACAATGGTCCCCAAATAGATAGTGGCATGGTTTCCAAGACATTTTTTGGTGGGGATCTACTATTTTCTATCTATTCTTGGGGTCTATGCAATTTGTTGGCGGAATCAACCACGGTAGGTACTTTTCCTGCCTAGTCCTTGAGATAAATACTCAATGCTCAAAGGGGAAATTCTGTTCTTCCTGGATTCCAGAAGAATGCCTGAGAGGCATCGACACAGATCAGACGGAGATCCATCGCCTCTTTGTATCGTCTCCAAAGAAGTGCGACAGGTCGAGTGCCATCCATGGAGACCAGGGTGCTATCCATGTGCAAGAGAGTCACATCCACAGCCCCGTACATGGGAGGCACACCACCCTGGCCTCCATGATTTCTTGGTTCATTCCGATTCATTTAAGTTATATCATTTGTTGAATCAATTCTACCTGGAACCTCCAACAGCTGTTTCCTGGTGACAACAGGTGCCCAGAAACCACCTGTTAGGGTCTCCCAACAGCCTGTTGGAGGGTCCTGGTAGTGGTTTGCTTTTCATGTTTTTTCAATGGTACTACCCTCATTGTCCAATTTTCCTGGTCGAGACTTTTTCAAAGTTCTCCAGGATGGTTCTGGCCGCTGTGTGGCGTCCATGGGGGGCCAATCAATGCCTACCCTACAGACCTGCCCACCAGGCATGCGGAGGGTCCCAGGGTGGCGGGTGGACGTAATTCCTACCCAGGAGGTACGTGGATCACCTGCGGAATTGGTTTTCCCCCCCCTGATTGAGGGTGAACCAGGCGGAAAAAGGTTCACCTCTAATTTAACGGGGAAACTGAGGTCAGAGGCCATAGAGCCGCCACACCCCCACAGGACCAGGCCGCAGGTCCGTGCATTGAAAAAAAAGGAAGGGCAACTGAGCGAGTCAGAATTAGATCAACGGTCGCCAGGATGCAGAGTGAGTTGACTCACGTTCCCAAAGTGCTTGGATGGTCTTGGTCTACTTCTCGATGTGGAGATGCATGCGCGCCGTGTCTCGCGGGTCGCCCAAGCTGCTCCGGTGAACCGCGCGGACCGGCGGCGGTTCGAGCAGGTTGAACCGGTTCAATTCATGAGTAACACCATTCCCTAGAAGTCCAGTTCGAATATTTTTTGACCGGCTGAAGTGTTCAGGAAGTTCCCGACATCAGGTCCCCGTTCGTCAGACCTTCACAAGCAGTCCGACTCTGGTTTTGGGTGCTTTGTGCTGTTTTGCTTTTGTCTCTCAAGTGGGTCCGTCCTAGAAAACTCTATCACTGAAATGGCTAAAAAGCAGAACATGTGGGTGATCCAAGTGAACTTCGCATACGTAAGCCTAGTTGACCGACTTCTTCCTGTTTGACATCCCTGACATCCGCTCTATCACTGAAATAGCTCTATCACAGGGGTCCATGTGATCCAAATGAACTGGCTTCTTCCTGTTGACCTTCTACTACAAGGGCATGACTACTACAGTAGCAAGAAACTACTAGTAACAAGGGCATTGTTACTAGTAGCAAGATCTCCCCAGCCGGATTTTTGCCGCAGGTTTCTATTGCCTTGGCGGTCTGGAACCGCCCCGTAGCTGCTCCGCCGGCGACCACTGCGCGGCCGGCACGGGCGACGCACCCCGCGGAGCCCTCGGTCTTTTTCGTGACGGTCACGTGAGTCGGATCTGGTAGGGACTGGTAGACCCAACAAGAAGCAACACAGGTTGATTCGCACATTTTCCAACCCTAGTTCCACCAGCCCAGAACTGGGTATGGTGAGGTATGGTGAGGTGAGTAGAGTCCGGAAATTCAGGTCACAAATATATATAACCTCTCTTGGAAGTGGAGACATGGAGATGGGACTGTGGGACTTCCCAACTCCGATGAAGTGCGAAGGAAAAGTCGTTTCTCGGACAACGATCAGAAGGGGAGGTTCAATTTCTGCATGTTTAAAGATGAAAGAAGGGAAAGAAGAAGGGGAAGGTCCGGGAAGAGCGAAAATAGCGTTTGTGTGAGCCGAATCCACTGTACGCAACCTAATTACCGTTTCCACGTGTCTTTTTGTTTTAAAAAGTGTAGACATGCATGTACTGTAGGCTGTTGACATGATTCATACCCCCCCACATTTGGTTGGCTAAGACCTCTTAGCTTATGTTTGATATCTACCAATACATCAACAAAGCAGAGCCATCAGTTGCGCCGGTCAGTCCAAGGTAATCACTCCTGGGATCACATCCACTGTTTTGGCATCTGTTTTACTGTGACCCTGAAGACGAACATGGACCAAGACAAGACCACGGGTTTTTAGATACCATCTTCCAGGGGGCCAGACAGTCAGGGTCCATGTTCGTGTTCCGGCAATTACATGGTTATCCCATGTTATCCCAAAAGGCTCTGAACCATTTTTGGTGGTTACCGGTCTGCCACCGATCTGCCACCGACTTCCAGAGGGCCTGGCAGCCAGGGCCCCACCCTGGAGACTCGAGGGTCTCACTGAGGCCGTTGTCCTGAGGGTTATTTCTGTCCGATCCCGGCAGCGGCAGCAGCTTGGCCATCCACACCGTGGCGTCCCGGGTTCCGTTCCCCCCCGTTCACCGCAAAACCGGTGTGTTCGGGACGCGTGTTCAGTGCGTGGCGCACTCGTTTGTTCTGCGCGCCTTCGTTGTGTTCAGAGGACCACAGTGTTTTTGTTATCATTTTGTTGCAAGGTTTTGTTGATATATGACAGAAATGTACTGTGCCCAGTTTTGATAAGTTACTGGATGTTCAGCCAAAACTTGAGTCGACCCTCCTCTTCTTGTTTTCCAGTCGCTAATCCCCGAAGGAATTTCCAATAGAGAATGATGGGCCTCAAGGCCATTAGAAAAGAGCATTTTCTAGTGAAACAATTTTTGGGAGGGTAATTTTCTAGTAAAGCAACTTTTGAGGATGTGTCAGGATTTGACATGGATATGCATTTTCTAGTAATGTTGATTCATGTTGTGCTTGGTGGTGGTGCCGTTGGCCGATGCATTTTGTAGTAGATTTGGGTGCTGAGAAGCATCCAATGGTCTGGTGGCTTAGAGGTCTAGAAAATGACCAATTGGGAGGCAGTTCTGTGGGTTGAATGCTCTCCAAAGTCTAGGCGTCTCACGCTTCACCCCAAGTGATGAGACAACCTTGTCCTATAATCTCTCTGGCTCACCAACATCCCCAACCCTAAAAATGCAAACCTTCTCCAGCTATCTTCTCCCGCTTGTCTCCTTCAGCGTCTGGTCCACATAGACCTGTGCACGGTTGTGGGCGATCTTATTGTCCGCACATGTATAGAATCTAGAAAATGAATGACAAATGCTAACTTTGAGCCCTGTATAGAGTCTAGAAAATGCCAAGCTGTTCAAATAGAGAAACTCTGAGTGACATGCTCTAGAAGCTGCAGGTCTCTTTACGCTCACACACTTCCCCCCTGCAAGCTTGTCCAGAATTGTTCTCTGACGCGCGCATTTCCTTTCCTTCGGGTTGGCCTGGGCACGGTTGGACGCCATGCTCTGGTGGTCCACAAGGGTAAGGGTCTAGAAAATGCCTAATTGCATCTAATTGCGCTCATTGGAGGGCAGTTCTTTGGGAGGCTCTTGTCCTAGAGCCTCTCTGGCTTCCGATTGGATGCTTCTCCTTCCCCTTCTCATTGGATGCTTCATTGTTTTTTTTGGCCGACTGACTCCGCACTCGACGACGTAGCCGAAAAGCGGTAAAACAGTGCCAGATAGACGTTGGCCCAACCATTTTCTAGTGGGACCTGCGCTTTGCACATACTTGGCAAATCTCATTTTCTAGCAAATTGCAGAATTGCAGCCACATCATGTTCTACATCTAAAGTGCAGCCACTGCATTTTCAAGACCCCAAAACCATTTCCTTCTAGAAAATAGAAATTCCAACCGCACCCGAGGAATTCACACGGGGATATTAACTATATAAGGGAGTGGCTAATGGGTACTCCTAACCTCCATTAAGCACCCCTTGGAAACTCCCGGCTTGCAGTTCTGAATTTCGTTGACGCCCCGCATTGGGAACACCTGTCAGCCACTAAGAGACGAGGTCGTTCGGTGTGGTTCCCTCTTGGTGCTTGGACCCAAGCCACCCTAGCCTTCAAAGACCCTGTGAACATTTGTTGGCTTTGTGTTGCAACATCCTTAGTTAAAAATCATTGGTTTGTCCGGGATTCATCTCAAATCAAGGGTGGGCCAGGCCGCTCATCCCAACTCTTTGGACTCAAGACGCCTGGAGACGTGGGTCTCCATCGCACAGAGATCCACATGGAACCTGAACATGCACCTTTCAGAACCAGGAGTCACGTTCGACGGGGTGTCGAACGAACGGAGGAAGGAGTTGGATGCCCCTGTCACATCCACGGCCCCTGGACTAAAAACCACTTCCGTGTGACTCCTGGTAGATGATTTCCTTTACAGCCCAGTCATTTTCAGCTTCCATGCGGGTCTCTTCCAGGGCGTATGGGTTGGACGTTGGGCCTTGTTCAGGTGCACACGGGACACCGCATCGATTCCCGGATACTTTCGCAACGATTCGTCGGTTGTTTATCATGTGTCCTATAGACGTCGAACCACCATGTGCATTGAGTTAATAACCAGGTCATCCCGAACAATCATTCTAGTACAAACCAGATCAACTGTTTAAACGAATGGTCTTGGACTTCCAGGGTTCAGGTCTTCAGAAGGTGTCACCAGGTTGGTTTTCTTCATGTTTCTTCTTTTTCGCGTGTAAGTGGGGGCAAATTCTATTCAGGAGGCCGGACCTGTTGCTGTCCCCTTCCGCGCCACACATGTCCGAACTGCCTTTTTGCGCCTTTTGGCCAGAAAACCTACCCCTCCAGCCCCCTTCCGGTCCAACAATTGACTCAAGTTGAGGATTGGGTTTAGACTCCCAAACATCAAACACCAAGTGGAAGCAGGCTCCTTGGAAGACCATTTCCCTCTGCTATATAGCACATTCATCGTTGACTTATACGTCGCATCGGCTTGTGTAATGTCACATAGGAGAACCGCGAGTTCTTGCGGAAGAATGCCAACTTTAAAACCACATCTCACACACAAACATGTAACACCTACCAGTCATAGAATGTCATAGAGGCTCATCTCACCTGCAGTTTCCGGCGTTCGGAACGGGGCGAACGGGGGCAGTTCTGCCGTGGAACCGCTGCTCAGGTGGAGCCGTGTCCTGCAGGTGGCCATTGCCCTGCAGGTACGACCTCACCGCAGGCGGCTTGCCGTGATCGCGGAAGTGAGAGAGCGAGCGTTTTGTGAACCGTTCAAAAGATAGATAGGTTCCAAGTGTTTTGAAGTCTCAAGTCTTATTTTTTTTTGTGAACCCAGTGAACCCCCCAGTCGCCCCTAAGATATAGATTTTAGATGATTTTAGTTGAGTCAATCTCTGAACTGTAACAAAGGAGTGTCCAACGGACTACACTGTTGGACTGTAAGGGGATCATGAGAACAGATGGTGGTAGCAGTCTAGGGCATTGGAGTGGCAAGAATACCAAGGACCCACGACAGACCAGGAATCTCAACCAACTCCCTGTAGTGCTTCAGAGGAGGGGCTTCAAACATATCCCTTGATATGGTTTATCCGTCGTTATCCCATTAACCCTCACCTTTTGAAGAATGGATGCCGCCCAACTGGCCCCCCACATCTAGACATTGCTAGACTGGGCTTCCGCTGGTGTAACCACCTTGTTGGTGTCACGGCGGGGCGGTATACATGTGGTGTAGACCATTGGGTCGACTGGCTTACTTCTTTTCGAAGTCACGTTGCCTGGGCTGCCTCCCTGTTTCACTATACATCCACCTCACGATGCAGGATTTGATCCAGATCTGCTAAACCCCCCTGGGCCGGGTCGAGGCCTGCGCGGCTGGCCGCTTCTGCCGGTTGGGACAGGAGGGTTTGTGCCCTGAGGCGCGGCTGGTCGGGGAACGTGTGGGCGAAATCCTTGCTGGATGTGTGTTCCAGGAGTCACAGAGCTCGGGCTGGTTTTTAGTCCCATCCAGTGGATGTGACAGGGGCACCCAACTCCTTCCTCCGTTCGTTCGGCACGAACGTGACTCCTGGTTGATTGAAATTCCTTCAAAGGCCGCAAGCCGCAACATATGAGAGAGGCAGGTTGCACTGCTGGACGTCGCTTTTTCAGGGTCGTGGGGTCTTTCCTCCGGGCGTGCTATGTTTCTTGCGGTGGCCGTCTTTCGATGGATGAACACCTAAAAAATGTGCCATGATCTGTCCTGTGTTTTTTCATGTTCATGGTAGTTGCAGGATGTGTGGGCGTCTTGCGGCGTTTGTGGACGGGACTCATCTGGGATTCGTTGCCATCGTTTGAAGTGAAAGAACAAAAATTGCAGCGTTGGATGGCACAGATCGCGCCAGGGGAGGTTCTGCCCCTTCGGCACCGAATATCCGCAGAAGTGCCCTCCCTTCGCCAGCTGCTTCTTGGCGGAGTCTGGAGGAGACCTCCTGGGCCGGGATGATGGGGGGCCTTTGTTAGCAGGCGGCGGCCGTTTTCTGCCTTCAGAAAACGATTTTGGTGGGGGTGACGTCTCCAAGTTGTTTTCTAGAAATAGTTCTACGGACACATGACTAGAGGTGTTGTGCGAGAATTGAGCTTTGAATGGCGTGCATGGGCATCGGTTGGGCTGCAGCGCAGCAACCCCCCAATAGATCTTGTTAGTGTCCATTTTCAGGCCATTTTGTCACCAGCATCTTTTATGATATTTTACGTAGCCATTTGAGGGGTCCCTGATGCAGAAAACCGCACGAGTCACTGACCAACCAACCCGTCATTGACCAACCATGTACATGAGGTCGGCGGTTTCGAGACAACCCCTGTCGTTTTGGACAGACGAATCCAGGTCCCAAACAGCCTGGACACCAGGTCATGCTATCCGGAAGGAAACCCAACAGGAATCTTGAATCTGGAATCTTTCAAGATCTTCCAAGGACATGGAATCTGGATGAATCTGGATCCTTCCAAGCAACCCACTAGAACTCCACCGCGGTGGTTGGATGGTTTCTCACTATGTTTCACCTTTTTTTTTTGGCGATATTTGTTCGCGCTAAGAACACTGGCCGACCAGTTTTAGAGGGTGTCTCTTTCCCCCAAAAGGGTACCAACAAAGGGGCCCGTTTGGATTCAGAAGCGCACACACACCGGGCGAACCGGGCGAACCCCCCCCGGGTCCCCTTGCCGCGGCACCGAGTCCGGTCCTTTCGTCCGCCCCGGTGACCGTGGCTCCCAGGTCCGGAAGGGAGCAAAGCTCCGAACAGATGGTTCTTCTCGCTTCTCATCCTGCTGGTCCGCCTCTCAGGACGAAGGACCCACACCGGTCGCCTCGCGTCCAAAACGGTGGCCGCACCGGAAGTCGTGAACCAGATCGCTTACTCTTCGTCCGTGTGGACGTCCAGACCGAACAAGACTCCGGTTTCCGGCGGCGCGGCGCGCCGTCTTCGGGACGCCACGGGCATGTCTGTTGAAGGTGCCAAGGGTGAGTGGGGAGGTCGAAGGTTTGGAGAGGCTTTTTCCCCAGAGCTGACGGCAGTGACAGTAATCAGCGATGGTGGGAAGAGTGGAGCAGGTTTGAGGCCGATCATCAGGGAGACACACCACACCAGCCATTGAGATCAAAGGCAAGGTCAAGGTGCGATACGAAGTTCATGTTCGCTCTATGAATATTTTGATATAACACCTACATTAGAAGCCATGCAATATATGTGATGAACTAGATCGGAGACCTCTTTTCTCTGGATCCATATTCCCCCAGCTTCAGATCGCGACCAAACTGCCTCTCGGGTCGTTCTTCACATGAAGTCTGGAGCATCGACTAAGGCCGTGGCGAGCGCGGCGCTCGTGGCAGGGGTCTTTTATCCATGGATGGTCCAGCACGGTGTTTGGCTGTGCGTGCGGGGCCCCTGACGACCTGGGGACGCGGGAAAACACGGGGGAAGGTGGCAAAAGGCCCGCACTCGTGCGCACTCGTGTTGTGAGTTGGAGTTTGTGCAAAAGGAATGTGGACGGCGAGTCGGGTGAGTGTGAGGCTGTTTTCTTCAGGTTCGATTGAGATGATAATAGATGATGTGGTGAAGTATACAGAATGGTCAAAAAGTCTGGAATCGGCGCACAGCTTCAGCTCTTCAAACATGTTGAGAAGTGTTGGGCAGCCGAGAATCAGCAGGTTCTTCCGAGAATCAGCAGATTGTTGGAAGAACTTATGGAAGAGCTTCATTGTGCTGAGAGGTTGCTGTTTGAGCGAACAAGAACTTCTCATGCATGTTTGCAATCTGCAGGCTTTGCACGATTACAAGAGCTTGGAGCACCATGTTATAAATCGAGGTTTGAGCACAGGATATTTGATGGCTGCTAGATGAGGCACATGAAAATTATTGGCGAAAGATTGCAACATCCCACTGCTTTGGCTTGATGCGTGGATTTGTCAAGATCGCATCCTCCAGCTTTCATCTCGGGCACAGCCACAGAATCCCCTTGGAGAATCAAGGAATTACATGATCTGAGCGTATGGGTTGGGGGTGTCCCACAAAACCTGTAGAGGCATGTAGAGGCATCTGTACAGGGTTTTATCACCTTTTTAGAGAAAGGCCTTTACCAATCATCATCCACCGTTACAGGGAACGGGATTCACCCAATGGTTGTATAGCTCAAGTAGGGAGACCGCCCTCCAACGTTCGGACACCCTGGTTTCGATTCGGGAAATAGACCAGTCTACCCAGCCGCGATCGGGGGATGTTGCGATCTCCCCTTTTTTCTCTGACTCACTAACATGGAAGTGGAAAACGGTCACCTCGGAAGACTACTTTCCTCTACCAAACAGGGGTTTTCCGCTTCTATGTTAGTGAGTCAGAGCGTAAAAGCCACCATGGCATGCAAACACATGTCGCCTTCGGCCCTTTCCACGGTGCGAACTCGCCACCGGAGACCTCGCGGAGACCGAGACCTCGCGCTGCTGAACGCGTGACCCACGCCTCGCTGCGTTGAAATATCCTCCTCTCACTTCGCCACGAAAGCCACTCGCCAACTCAGGTCATCACTGCAATTTGTATAGGCCTCATGTGGCTGGTCGACCAGGTGCGAGTGGAACGATCGATCCGCGGTGTCGACAGACGGATCGGTCGCAAGCAGGTCGCCACCCAGCGACGCTCCGGTCGACCGGGGTGAGCATCGGGTGGAGACTCTCCGAATGTCAACGAATGGAGACTCTTTACTGTACCAGCACCGAACCCAACAGGTCTCCGATGACTGGAGGGTTGTTAGTTGTTAGGCCATAACAGGTTCAATTGGTGACCTGTGAAGTCGGTGCTGGTAGTTGAGGGTGTTCATGATTTTTCAATTCAATTGGGGGGTTATTCATCAAGAGTCTACATGGCTCCATGTCTTGGACAACTGGGGTGAAAGCCCGTCCCGATCGCACCGATCGGCTGGGTGAGGGTCGTTGTTTCGGGGGGGAGACCGTCTTCCGAATGAAACAAGCAAAAGCTATGAACAGAGAAAAAACAACATGACTCGTTGTTTTCTAAGACTGAGCTACCCAGGAATGCTCTTGAAACCCTCGTCCCTCATCGTCTGGGTTTCTGAGCACTTGGCACATGCCCTTTTTCCCACTCCTGCCACTAGCCATGGGTACGAATAACATTGTTCACTATACAGGAAGCTGTGGTGGCAGAGAGGTATTTTCTTCAAATCGATCTTATGGTGGATGGTTCACAAGACCTGCGTATCCGGAGTCTTGGAGAGTGGATCTTCCTGATCAAACTTTTCAGCAAGGCTTCACCGGAGCCTTGCGATGCAATGACTCAATCCGCATCTATGCTTCTCCAGGACCATTCGTTCGCGAATAGATATTGCTGCCCCACTTTCCGCGAATCATGCCACTCCTTCCTCGACCCCAAATATAGAGGTAGGGATCGGATAGGGTGAAGCGATCTTCAGGAAGACTTGGTGAGCCTAAACAGAGCTTTTCCTAGCCCAGACACTTTGGACTGCCATACTGGTTGATCAGGGTAGGGGTGATGAAAGGGGGATCGGCTGGAGCTGACTCACCCACTGTTAAGAACCTGTTCCCTCCCCCCCCTCCGGGTCAACCAAACTCCGATTCTGTAATTAAGCGATCGAACATACCAGGACCCTCCAAGGGGTGCCCAATGGAAGCCTATAGGACCCTATAGGTAGTGTGGGGGTAGTCCATTGGACACCCCGACAGGAGGGTCCAGGTAGGTCTTTCTTCTGTTTGTTTCAACGCCCTCCGCATCGAAAGAGCCGGGAGCACCGGAGCACCGCTTCTTTTGGAGCACTGCGTCAGAGCACGAAATCGAGTGAACAGTGAACCACATCATGTCGCAGGCCATTGCCCTCTTCCTCTCTTTGACCTTTGTGTCGGTGGCGGCTAATTGGGCCCTGCTGCGCATGGGTGGATTCAACGCCACAGTGCCTGGCTTGGACCGGAAACGAGACCGGTGCGAAGGGGGCATGGGCCTGACCGGGTGGTCCCTGGTTGGTTCATAGAGGCCATGACGCGCCCGCTGGTGTAGAACCACTATAGGTATATGGTACCTGGCATTGACCTCTTATTAGTATTCCCAGGTATGGACATCATTGGTCGTAGTTACTTAGTAGTTAGGATCAGAAGAGATGCCTGGGCGATTCGATCGATCACCGCCGCATCCAGCGCGCCCTGTGGTAACAAGCGATTCAAAGTTCAATTCTTTCTACCAGCATCTACCAGCATCTTTCAGCTGAGCATCTACCAGCATCTTTCAGCTGAGCATCTACCAGCATC
>CAXAMN010001581.1:263027-365157 GCA_963970005.1 Durusdinium trenchii
GCATCTACCAGCTGAGCATCTACCAGCATCTACCAGCTGAGCATCTAGCAGCATCTACCAGCTGAACATCTAGCAGCATCTACCAGCTGAGCATCTACCAGCATCTACCAGCTGAGCATCTACCAGCATCTACCAGCTGAGCATCTACTGGCATCTACCAGCTGAGCATCTAGCAGCATCTACCAGCTGAGCATCTACCAGCATCTACCAGCTGAGTATCTACCAGCATCTACCAGCTGAGCATCTACCAGCATCTACCAGCTGAGCATCTACCAGCATCTACCAGCTGAGCGTGAATGAAGATGAGTGTGCATTTGAATAGGGAGACCCCAACATTCTCCTCTCGCCCCGATCGGCGTAGACTGGTGGATGGTCACCGAAGACCAGGTTCGAACCTGGGTCGGTCGGTCTCCCTATGTGTATACCATACACACCCAAAGACCAGCTGGTTGTGTATACAAATCCGGAGACCTCACCCAAGAATATTGATTGAACTTTGACTTTTTCTTTCAGGGAGTTGTTGGAGCATGACGATCTCCACTCTCCCTAGTTGAGTACTCCAGTTCAAGGTCCCTCAAAACTGTGGGAGATCCCGTTGCACCCTGCACCCAATCGTTGCGGCGAAGTTGATGTCGCACCTTGGGTTGTTTGCGGATGTGTTCTTTTCTTGGCAAGCGACGCCTTGGAGAAGATGTTCCTGATTTAAACTTTCCATATTGTTAACTTCCCTTCTGAGGATGTTTTCCAGGTTCGTTTAGCAAATCCAACTGTTGGTGTGTCAGTCTGTGTCTGTGTGTGTGTGGCTCAGAACCCCGGCTTCCGAAGAGGAATCTACTCTTCAAGTTCTTTGAGGATGAACACTCCCAATTCTAAGCAGAGATCTTGATGAAGATCCTCATGCTACTATACTCAGACAGAACACACGCCATACACAAGCCAGTACTGGAAAGCTGTCCTGTTCAATGGCCAACATGTCGTGGTCCACCGTCCTTGGACCATCTTGGACCTACGGAGTTGACGAATAATCATCATAATTTCAGATTGTCCTGTTGGTCCCGTTTTGTTTTTTTCTCTCTTGCGGAGTTTCCTCGTTTCATCTCGTTTCAAGCCCCTGACTTGCTGGCATTCCGACCCCTGCCGTCGGCCTTTCGAACGCCTGCGGCGAGAAACGCGTGGTCGCGTGTCCCGCTTTCGAAATCTGATGGCCAAGCGACGACGCTACACGAAGTACACGAAGCGGCACCGTCTCTGCTTTCGATTGAAAGATTGGTCACCAATTTGATTCCAATCAAGAACACCTTCACCTCCACGGCGCCGCCGTGCTGCCGACTGATCAGTCCACTTCGTCCCAGGTAGGACGCGACGCGACGCCCACGTCTGCTCAGGTGGCTTCAGGCTTGGTCTCATGTACCGGACTGGTTGCTGTCGCGCTTTTATGGCTGGTCGCTGGGACTGCAGTCGGGTCGCTTCCGTCACGCGCCCGAAAGCGGCGCGGAACCGCGCAGCCGTGTGGAAGAGCGACCGGTTTCGACGGAACGAACCGGTGAAGGAACATGGACCCAACGAACCAGGGTCTCTCCACATGTCTCCTGTGTGGTGCAGAATGCGGGAATCGTGGGAAGTTCTCTTGAGACCTGTTGCTACCCCAACCAGAGAGCGAAACAAATCCTCCCAAAGCCAAGAAGTCACAGGAGATGATGGTATTTTGACCGAGATCACATGGAAGGAAGCTCCAGAGATCACGTGTCAGACCGTTCCTGCGTTTATATAAGGTGTTCTTTTCCTTTGGTTAAATCCCCTTTGGTAAATATTTTAGTACTTACTTTCTTTTCCAGGTTCCTCAAGCAAATCCAAGTTTGATAGTCTTTGACTCGCAGGGCCAAGTTTCACCTTTTCAAGATTACAAGATTGGAGCCTTTGAGTCTTTCGAGCTCTCTGACTATCGACTGCTCTGGGACTACAGCACTGTACTTGTAGGTTTTAGAAAGCTTGTAGACTTTCTGGGGTTGCTATATGCCAATACTGTCATTGCTTTGTTGTCTTTGAGTATCTCTTTAACCCTCACCATGCCCCAGCAGTTAGTTCGAAACACACAACGCCTGCCCAGCTGAGTAGCTGGGCCGACTTGACCAGTGACGTCGCAGCACCGAGGTGCACCCTCCGTCAACCCGGCGAGTTTCTGACCACCACTGAACTCATCGCACGTTAAACGCGTGCCGCGCCGTTGCAGATCGGATGAGACGGTCCGGCGGAAAGCAGGTCCTGTAAAGAAGAGATCGGGCATACTCCTGGTCAGGGTGGTTTGGAGGGGCCCCCAATTGCACCAAACTGGAAACTCCTGGTGCCCTTCTTTTGAAGTTGCTTTGGATGAATGTGTTGTGGGTGCAGTTCGCTCAAATGGAAGAGAAGCTTGGTTGTTGGTGTGCTTGTGGCCGAAGAATTCGTACCCTTTGGATCCCTTTGGTGTTTTTCTTGTGCCGAAGCATTTGGATTTTCTGGGATTCTTGTGTTGAGTTTTGCCCACAGGAGGGGTGTCTGTGTGTTGGACCGGAGGAGGGTGGGAGTATTGAAGAGTGTGAGTGATTCAGACAATGACTGACTGGTGCTTAGTAGGGAATATGGGAATGGATCCAGAGGGACCTACAGGTCGGTTCATTCCCTCATTCCCTACTAAGCACAAGTCTGATGAGTTTCATGACTTTCTCCACACGGAGGAGGACGAGGACTCGGCACACTTGGTCCAGTTGGTCGGACGACGGTGGAAGGATTGGAACATGGCCAGTCAGAAGACTCGGAAGACCCGCCCATCCCGTGAAGCGGGACCATCTCGAACGTCCAACCTACTAGCGATGTCCAATTTGGAGGATCCATAGGGCCTTAGGGTTTTTGACCGTGTGATCATCCATCCTCATATGGAGACCGGCCAAAAGTCTACAATCAACAAAATAGATAACGGGGTCGAAAGTAGCTTATGATGTTGTTTTTTCAATGAGATTATGTAGCGGGCCCCCAGCTAAACACACCTATTCTGCAGCTGGGCGCTAGGTTTGCGGTAGACTTGCGCTAGTGACGCTAGTGTTTGCCTTAGGACATGTTCAGAACGTCGTCAGGTTTTTGAAAAGTGGCTGGCTGAAAAATGTGCTAGCCGCGCGCTAGCACTGCGCTAGATCCGCGCTAGCAAACATTGCCAGATTCCAGCAACATGTCCTTTGTTTCAAGCATGGCTTGAAGCTCGGAGATCAGCTGAAAACGGTGCAGCGCTAGTGATGCCTCCTACAATTTGGCGCCAATACCTATTTGGTCCATGTTTCCTTCATTGACCTGTGTGTGTGTGCCAAAAGTAAAGAATATGTAGCGGGCCCCCATGTGAACACGACTTTCAGCCATTTTTGGAAGAAGACATTTCGACCAGATTCCATTTTCATACAACGTCTACGGCCGCCAGAGGCCGGCTGCATGGACCCGGCTGGCCGAAAGTGAGTCCTCATCAGGTGATACTAGGAGGATTGTATGTCATAAAGTCCTCCCCAAGCACACGGGCTGCTTCTGAAAGGACGGTTTTTGACCAGCCCGGCCAGCCCACCATGCAGAATCTTCATTAATAGACGGCCCCATATTGAAGAGGTCATACAATCCAAATTGGGGCGACCTTGTGAGCGACAGCAATCAGCAATCAGCAACGTTATGACGTTGTGGCGACCTTTGCGACATGTCTTGCCGGGTATATGAGCTGGCTCTTCACCCGCGCGAACAGGGCGATGCACGCAGTCTATTTGGGGGTTGCATGTCGAAAGCTATTCCGTTTTTGCCGTGTCTGTGAAGCAGAAGAATGGCGCAAGACTTCACATGAAGCTGGATGGAGAGCCACTCACGAATCCATGGGTCCACAAGGGGGCTGCTGACTCTGATCATACTGATTTTAATAAGGTTCATGAAGATCTTTGCTTCCCATGGATGTTGGCTCAACTTTTGGCTCATACCTGCCACCCTACCTTCTTCGACCGTCACGGATCAACAGAATTTGAAAAAGATGAGGCAGGGCAAGATAACGAACCGCCTCCTGGGTTGGGCAATGACTGCCAAGAGTCCAAAGAAGATGGGGTAGGGAGACACGAGCCACCCCCTATGGCAGGCCCTAAACCCATCGGCAGCCATCTCACACCTTGCTCGCAAGAGCGTAGCTTAGGTAGCGCCGTGGCATCCAACACGATCGTTGAAAAGTGTTTGATTGAGTACATTGCAGTCGGTGGAGCACCGTCCTGGACCTCAAGTCGCATTGCTATGCTGCAAGCCAATGCCACAATGGGTCAACGGGTTAGCTTCATGGATGATACCCAAGGGTGGCTTGCAACTGATCAGATGACCCATATTGTGCACAGAATGGCACGACCAAATTCGGCCTACACTGTGTTGCCAATTGCGCACTACATCCCGATCACTGACTCCTTTGTTTTTGAAAGGGATAACTGCAATGTCCCAAATTTCGGGATCACTCTCATTCCTGTACTCGATGGTGCTCACTGGGTGGGTGTAGAAATCGATCGCCAGCAAGACCAGCCCGAGATCTGTATCCTCCAGGCACCCACCTCGATACAATCCAGAATGGAAGTCTTTGTAAGCCACCTTCTACAAATTCCACCACATCGGCTGACCTTCAATGCTGGCATGGACAACCATGTCCCGATCATGTGTGGTTGGGCTCTTGCCTATAGGTGGATCGCCTTGACACACTCACAGACCTCATTCCAAGACGTTCTGGCACGGTTGTACTCGCTTTCTGATTTGAATCGCAGGATTGTCCTCCGTTCACTTCAAAAGGCAGCTAATGATTGGGCCAAAACAGGGGCGTCGCATGACCTTCAACAGACAGCTCACGCACTACGCATGTCATTCCTAGTGAACTTACTTTAGTTTGATGCAGGAGTGCACACCAGACTTGACACCTGTGCTGTGTGCGCATTAGGACAACCGTTGGAGGTTTTCAGGCAAACACCTGTGTACAGTGAAATTGCTGTCCAAACTGATTCAACTCAAAGGGATGTGGAACCTAGTACACATTCGCCCCCAATGGTTGATGCAGAGGCGCAAGGACCGACTGATCAAGAAGAGGTAGCTCAAAGATGGGAACAGGTCATAGCGGTCATTGGGAGCTCGGCGAACTCGAGAAATAGAGTTACACTGCATTCTGAAGCTGTACAAACAGTCATTTCGGTAGGGAATGCCAGGTCTATTGAACCAGAAGTCGATCCAATCACTGCAGATGTCATCATGACAAGACTTGATGCTTTCGCGATCATGCCGGATAAAGCAGCATCGGATGAACTTGACTTTCTTCTTGACATGTTCAGACCTTTGGTTTACCCGACAAGTCTCGTACCATGTTGTTGGTGGGATTGCGATACACAGATGATCCAAGTCATCTCTAACCGCCAAGTCTCCCTCAGTCAGGAGGGTGCCTATAATGTGCTGATGCTCAGTCATGATCATTGGTTCAATGGTCCAGGCGACTCGTAGCACCACCTTAATGCAAGTTAGCGCGATTGGTTTTCCGAGTAATGATCCTGAGACATTCAACCGCTTCCTTCGTGCTTTCCTTCGTGCTTTTGCCAGGTTTACTGACATTGACATGCAGCACATTCGAGCAAACTCCATTGCACGCACATGCCCGTGGAGAATGTGTGGTTTCCAGGTTCTGTGGGATGTCTTGCAAAGTTGTGGCGTACACAATATGGTTCAATGTGATGAAGCTATGCGTTGCTTGGCAAATTTCCATGACATACCGCAAATCCAGAACATTATCAGCCACGCCATGAACGCATGGTTGCTAGTGACCCAGGATACCTTATTGATCCAAGTGGCCTTCTCAAGAAGAGTGCTCTTCCTCCAACATCTCTTGATGTATGGACAGGACATACCTTTTATGAGTGGAGGTGGGATTGAAGAGCTATGGAATCCTGGGAGGCCTCTGCCGAAGCTTTCACAACATGACATGTCTGAACTTGCAACGTTTGTCCGCCATCACCAGCCTGTCGAGGCGTTATGTGCGTGCCATACAAGAGCAGTGGCAGTACAAGTCGTTCTCAAGCAATACGTACAAGATTGGCATCAGTACGCTCTAATCACAGCCAAAGTTGTCAAACCAACCGTGGGCATGACGATCCATCGTGACTACCTAGACTGCGCCTGGCCAAGCTGCGCGCATCAGAAAGTGCGTTTTGTGCATGTTGCCCTTTCCCAACAAGTGTGGCGTACTTTGGGTCCAGAAGCGGTTGCCTGTCTTGTTGAAGCCAGATTGTTATGGATTGATGACAAGTGCATCGTGGACCGTGGATCTTCGTAATCCTCAGGCTGGCCTCATACACATAAAAGAACCATCCGATTTGGCCACAACGCAAATAACACGCGGTGAATTTTTTGCTGGAGGCTACTCGGGATGGTCTTTTGTAATTAGGTCAATGCAAGAAGCACACATGCCAATTGTCCAGACATTCTCAATAGAGAACGGCCCAATCATAGCCAGAGTCCATGCACGTAACCACACGAGTTACCCAGCCATCACTAGTGCTGAACAAGCATTCGATCTTGGTAAGGATGGAAACCCACCCAAGGATCATATCACAACTGTTGGTAACATCGAGCACGCATGGTGGCTTGGTTGTGGCAATCAAGATAGGTGATCCGCGCATATCGCAGAAGCCCACTATCACCTGGCAGAAAGCAGACAACACTCCTAATTTGTCGACCATCATGTTGCCGCCGTCAGATGTGACTCTGCATTGCCAAAGGAACCGAAAGATGTGCTCATACGGGTCAAATTGTGGTCACCATACATCTTCGAAGGATATGTGCCCTATCGAACCCCCACTGATTTCTTTGCCAGAGCATGGGCCGATGCCAATTGCACATTCGGCGGTGATGGAGAGTTAAGAACGCTCATCAAAGGGCAGCGCACAAACCCTGACTGGCCCTTTGCTGAATACATCGACAGCACAAGTACTCAAACCAAGCCATATGCGGTAAACCTAGTATTCCAGCTGGAAGGAGGTAGCACCAAAGCAGACCAGGCTGCCAAACTTAAGGAAGACTTCTCCGCACGTGCATTGCAGGTCGGTTTCGACCCTGTGGACACTAAGCAGTTCGTTATCCATCTATACCAGGAGGCGGGTGCTGCACGTCTTCGACGCGTAATGTCTATTTAAGATGAGGAAGAATTTGCGCTTCAGTGTACTCTACTCGCAAATCAGACAAGAGTGAAGGTGCCAACTCGACATGACTTGGAGTCTGAGCGCACAAAGCGAATTCGATCTTCATTCATATAATACGCAGACATCACCTTCGGGGCTCCTTGCAAAAGACATGCAGATCGCACCTGGCACGCTCTTTAAAGCAGATGGTACTGAAATCACCATGCAATCGACACCGGGTCCTCATGAATCAGGTGTTGTATTTGTTGATGCGGCTCAGTCCCAAGCTTTCGCCAGTGAGGTCCAGCAGTCCCCATGTCCCTGGACCAAAGTGCCCAACCCACGATACATCATGCAATCGACTCAACCTTCCGATATGCCTCCAGGATAACTCCAGGGTCATTATCACTGCGTGCTGCCATTCCATTGGTCAAAATGCAATCACCCAGAAGGTTACTGATGGTGACAAGGCAGAAGTCACAGAGTCAACAAAAGTCATGTTCACAGCCTGGCAGCATGAGATGGACGAGACGCTTTGGCTCAATCTCCTTGATGCACCTATCCAGACAGTGTTCAAGACTTTACAAATCGTTCCCGCCGAGTCGATCATGGGTCCTCCACATGGAAGGAGTTGGAGAGCCCATCGTCAAGCGGCTACGCCGCAAGAAGCACAGTCGTTCTGTTTCTTTGCGCAAGTGATTGCCTCAATGCTAGACGCTCGGGCACTAGCGGCATTTATGTTGTCCCGAAATCAGAACACACCACACTTGCAGACTCACGTTTTGCGATCGTGTGGACAGATTTCACTGAAGCCTCCAAGGCCAAAGCAAAGGCAGATGAATTTGAATATTATACGCTTGGCATTGTTAGGTCCTCCAAAGAAAAGCCAACCTTTGGACTGCGCACTTGGGTGAAGGATTATGACCGTATGTGGCAAGCACTCAAACCAACGGTACCCAAGCCAGATTTGATTCAAGGGGAATTCTTGTACAAATTGACACCTGTACCAGAAGGAGCCACCTTTGAAGATGTGCAGCGTTGGATCCACCTTGAGAAACTTGCCGCACGCCCTCTTCGTGCACTCAGCACCACCACATGGTTGTTGCTCGGACAGTCCAAAATTGAAAGACAGCATTTGACCTGGCAAAGAGGTGCAGTCATGCTAAAGCCGGTCGAAAGCCGCTAGCAGAAAGGTAACCAACTCATCTTAGCTGGACAAGAGAGGCCTCAGAGGACCCAGCGCACATGGCGATCTGAGAGCAAACACAATGCTCAAGTTGATCCCCTGACACTTTGGGATCCGTGGGCTAATGCCTTGTCGCAGAGATGGCACACAGATGATTCGTGGCCAAACACGCCCAGTGGACAAGCAAGCTCCTCCTCGGGGTCCGGAGCCAGCTAAAAGACAGCAGATACTAAAGCGCAACATCAACAAGACCTTGATAAGATGAAAACGCAAATCAGTCCAAGGATGCCGCAAGTCTGAGGAAAGATGTCCATGCAGAGTTTCAGCTTGTGCGTAAGGAGGTCTGTGACCGCGTAAATCAGGTCCAAGACAC
Organism: Durusdinium trenchii; assembly: GCA_963970005.1. NCBI lineage: Eukaryota > Dinophyceae > Suessiales > Symbiodiniaceae > Durusdinium > Durusdinium trenchii. The sequence goes on from CAXAMN010001581.1 coordinate 271,771, forward strand.
ATTCCAACAAACGCTGCAGACAGCTCTGACCAATACGCAGGATGTGCTTCGTCAGTCATTCCGCGAAGACTTTGAGCAGCTGAAGTCCCTTCTGGGATCATCGAGCCGTAAGCGGAATAGTCAGGACTCGGAAACGGAGCAAGGCTGACTCATCTAGTAGCCAGGCTCCTTAGTCCAAAGTAGCATGCATCCAGCTCATGCCACCTGACTTTTTGTAGTTCCGTTAAGTTTAAAGATGCTGACATAAGAGTGCATATCTTGCCATGTCGATCAGCAATGCGTTTTGACACGTCCTCCAAGCCATTTTGCCCTGTGTTCGTGCTTTGCCTATCAACACCGCGGAATGCCGTGTTCTTGCGCCTTCGCCTAGACACAGGCCACTGGGACCACCGTTGTGTCATTCGCCGACCATTTCTTAATTCAAATGCACGTAGGCCAGATACCAACAGGCTTAGCCTTGATAGCGCCACAAAAGAAGCTATTGTCAGAAGTTTTGGGGGACTGGTGAACTATTTCCACCCCAGATCAGTTGGTTTTGCCTGGTGTGAATGTCCAAATTTCCCACAGAGTCACTTCCTATCCTGTTATACTATCGATGAATTCGATCCATACAAAGGTTGTAGAATTGGGGAAGCTAACAATCCTGGTCCTGGTAACCAGAACATACCGACAACTTTCGCTATTCTCAACCCTACTGCCTTAGCCGAACGAAGACAAGATGTCATTGACCTTGACGCTCAGTGTATTTCCTTAGCCGAAACGTTTGCCACCCCTGCGATTCAATCTGAATTTTCTAAGTTCCTGAAAGACACCAAATACGAAGTAGCCTGAGGCCCCCCAGTTGGACAACAGAAAACATCCAATAACCCGTTTTTCGGAGAACAATCTCGGAGAGGAGAAGCTTTGGGTACTGCATCCTTGCATGCTACACCCAATCGCCCCTCACGGAACGAACTCCCGCAATGGTTGGTTGATACACTTTGAGCGTCGCAAAGAATTATACAAGTTGGTCACTTTGAGATACTTGTGGTAACTCCATATTTTTATGCAGGCAGAACACCAGATGTTAAGACTAAGAGTGACACACTTCTTGCAGAAAATTTTCAATACTGTTCAACTTCCAGCCTCCCCTTCATCGTTGCCGCTGATTTCAATAATCCTGTGAGAGAATTCCCTGCCTATAAGGCTTTCCAGGATACTCGATGCCAAGAAGCATTTCATCTCGCTGAACTCAAACTTAACAAAGATTTACCACCGACGTGTCGTAATAGTACACGAAATGACAGTCTCATCATCCATGAAAGCCTGGTACCTTGGGTTGGTGATATATGGGTTGGTGACCTATTTGTTTTCCCGGACCACAGACCGCTATTTGTAAGATTTAACTTTCCTGGCACTCAGTGTGTTAAAAGGAACTGGTTCCTTCCAAGAAGCTAGGGAGACTTACCTCTGTCTCCTGACGTGTTAGATGCGTGTTACCAGACATCCCGAAAAAGAATGGTCCTGACACATGCACTGCACGATGAGGATGCCATCAACGATGCATTTGCACATTGGTCCAAGGGAATTGAAGATGCGGTACAGAGAAGCATAGAAACTCATCACAAAAAGGACCCACTTCGTTTTCCGCACGGAACATTGAACAAGCAATACTTCGGTAGGTGCCGCAAAACCAGATTGGTCACTCATGTTACACCAAGAACACCCAAGCATGATCACACCCAACAATATAACCCGCCGACTGAAGCAACCACATGCAAAGCACGCCTCAAGACCAGGTTAGGCGTCTAGCCTCCTTGCTCAAACATCTTCAAGCGACAAATCATCAAACAAGACATGCCAACAGAAGTTCACAATTACAGACAGAATGGAAGGCCATTTGCCGGGCGCAACGTTACGGGCGGTCATGGCTGTCATGGATGTTAAGCTTTGAGTACAAAGCTATAAGGGTCGATGGCTGGAGAGCAGAAGAACTTCAATTGCTAACTTGGACCATGGTCCAAGACCTCTCATCTCTCCTTACTGCAATTTGGGGACATGGTTTGACAACGCAGCAAATGCAGGCCCGTACACTGCTCTTCGCCAAACGCGATAAACCAACTTCAAGTTCAGACGGCAGACCTATCACCATACTTGGATATGTTGCCAGGTTGACCTCGAAGTACATTGCCGATCAAATACTGGCAGAATGGGCAAGCTATTGGCCGCCCGAGATCAGCGGAGGCCTTCCTCTCCGTTCTGCCCGAGATCTAAGTATTATGCAAATGTCTGTAATACAAGCCAAAGCTACTAAGACGATGGACCTCATCAAAGCCTTTAACCTCATCCCTCGCAGAGTCACACGGTATATCTTAAACCTACTCGGAGTCCCATTCCAAGTATGTGACTGTTGGTTTAAATCATTGTCACGCCTTACCCGAGTGCTTCAATGTGGCAATGCCATAGGATCGCCTAGGCTTTCAAGCACGGGGTTACCAGAAGGAGAAGATTCGATGTCCGTCGTTGGGATGTTGGCCATCAGCTACGCCTTCCACGCATGCATACGGTCCCCTAAAATTCATCCCTATACCTAGGACCTATGCAGACAACTGGTCGTTTATGTCAACTTCAGAAAGAGCCACATTCCAAGCATTGACCACCATCCTGAACTTAGTTCATTCTTTAAGAATGCAGATTGATTTCAGCAAGTCATGGGGTTGGTCGACCAGCAAAGCTTTTCCAAATTTCTGGCAAGACGCGTCCGCCCTGCTGATGTCACCGCAGTTTAAATTCATAGTTAAAAACCACGTCCAGGACCTGGGTTGTATGATTGCATACACTAAAAAAACGACCCTTGGGCCGCTCCGAGATAAGATTGATAACGCAATAGCCAGATGCAACCGCCTTAAGAAGCTGAACCTAGGTATCGATGAACGCGCAGAAAAACTCCAAGCGGCCGTATGGCCAGCAACATTCTATGGTACACTGGGTATGACAATTAGGACGCATTATGCCGCCTTGCGAAGAGCTGCTACTAATGTACTAGTGGGGGACCATAAACACGGCTCGAGCCACATTGCACTCCACCACCTTTCGCCAAAACTCCAAGACCCCCTGCTCTACGTGGTTGTCGATTTGACAACCACCCCGACCATGGCGTCTCAAATTATCACACAGACACTACAATTTAAAGATATACACACGGACCGGCCACTGCGTTGGCGTCTTACCTTCATAAGCTTCATTGGAAGATCACACCACAGGCAACCCTTCTTGGTCCAGGGAGTATACTGCTTAATCTGATAGACCACTTCGTGTAAGCAAATCCGACGCCAAGCTCGTATCGCATGGGACTGGTATTGCCATGAAGCGGTATCGCACACAAAAGGCATACCATCGGAACCATTTGACTCGACCACAACCTATGCGATACTTCGCACTCTCACGGACAGACAGAGGCGCATCCTAGCACTAACACGTCCGGCAATTTGGCAATCTAATGGTCAAATGGCCCTTTGGAACGCACAACAAGATCCGAAATGTCCGTGGTGTGGTCAGTACGACACACATACCCAACAATTACTTGACTGCCCAACATTCGTTTCGGTCCGTCAAGAACATAGAATCGCTGTGGAGCACAACAGAGCACATGAGAATCTGTGTTGGTTTCCGCTTCCACCGCATTCACCACAAGTCGAACTCCTCAGGCAATCTACGCACATTCGCGCAGCAACAACATCTCGAACAAATACTTCAATCACCTCCACAGATGTCACGTTCTACACAGATGGTTGTGTTGAGCCAGCCAACCACAGATGAAACCAACAATCACTCAACACAAAAAACAGAATTAGTTGCTGCGGGTCATTGTCCCGGCTTTCAGACTATAAATTGCGCAGAACTTTTCGCCATGCTAATCGCTGCAGAAACTGCAGATGAGTCTCATCATATTCGCACTGCAGCATTCGGCGCAGACTGACAGTTTGTTATTACCACCATTGATCAAACTGTAGACTTTACCATTGAGAGATTCCCACATAAACATGACCATTGGGAACTAATACAACGCCTACCAGCAGTATGGGATCACCATAAATATCGAGCATTTAAGATTAAATCCCATCAAAAATTAGAAGATGCACGGACGGAAGCAGAGCTATGTATGGGCCATTCACGGCAATTCCTGCGCAGATAAAGCAGCAGTCAATATGCGAAAAACGGATCTACCAGAATTCCACGACTTATGTCAACAAGTCGCTGAGTTCTATAAAAACCCAAAAGCAATGCACACAAAAATCCTGTACTATCTCTTTGACCTAGCATATGCTCGACTTTCAACCACTCCTGCCAGTCATGATCAACCAGCGCAGGTCAGCACTTCAGATAACCCCCGGAGACACCCCAGCTGATTCGACACATTGCCTTGTTTCGTTCCTGGACCGTGGATGGAGGCCTCTGTGAATTTCCACCTCACAGTGTTTTGGTCTTGCACATGGGGGGCCAACTATGCTCGTCTTGTATGGGAGTATTTCCTGCAGCTAAAATGGCCACAGAAGAAATCCAGTAAAGATCCTGGCATCACATGGGTTGAACTTGCAATCTCGTTTATCCTATGGTCCGGTTGGCCCTTACCTGTCGAAAAATACCTGAGGCTGAACACATGGTTGCCTATCCGTTTGGTCATGAAAAAGTCCAGATGCAACCTTTAAAAAAAGGATCCCTCCGTGTCGTTGCCGACACGTTTCGATTGATAGTAAAGCATGTTCAGACATTCTCTAGGTCTAAGATTATGCCAGCATACCCTAAGCAAGGAGCCTCAAGCCTCCAAAAATTGGGTTTCACCATATACCACGAAGGGGGTGTGGCGTGTCGGCCCATCCTTCCCAACGCTGACGCTACCGTTGATTACACGCATAACCTCGTCCTCACGATTCCTCATGAACCCCTTTCCATACAGAAATCCCAATCCTGGATTTCTTGTTCTTGGGGGCTCCGCGACCATGGCCTGACTGGCCAGAAATCCATCCACATAAAAGAGAGAGGTTCATACAACAACAACGCGTGGCGCTCTTTCGTAAGAAAGACTTGGACAAGATTGAACATCCTGGCCCAAATTAGTCCGCTCATAGTGGACTGTGCAATGTGTGCTCCAATTGAGAAACTCCCATCTTGGCCCTGTCGGTGCTTCGCTGCCTTTCGTAGATGCCTGGTTCTTGTGCATACCTGTTAAAGTCACTGTGTCTTTTTTCCCGAGGTAGGAGTTTCACTTTTCATTCCCACAGCTACCTGAGTTTGGGGGCTGGTGGGCGCGTGCCTGATATGGTCCGCAAGTTCGCGCATCCAAATTGGGGGGTGATTATCAATCAAGATAATACATTAAATTGCCCTATCTTTGGAGGTTGTGTTTCATTGAATTTCATTGAATAACAGTACTTAGGTTCCTGGAGAAAGCAAAGGTGGACAGTCACTTGGAATCTTCTTGCTAGAGGATCGTCCGTTCAAGCATGTTTCAGTTAAGTTGCTGGCTGAGAAACATATTGAAAGTACCTGCGACGGATGCCCCTCAGATGCTCCGGTGGTGAAGTTCCACACTTATGTACTGAAGGATTGCTGTATATACTTGTTGTGTATGATTGATGCATACATCTTGTGGTGTTGATACATATATACGTAACATGATATTACTGACCTGTTGACAGACATAGATTGACAAATTGGGCAGACATTGTGACCGTGCATACTCCAAACGGATTTCACGGTGCCAGATGGGCTGCCTTTCTGGGCGGTTTGTTGGCGTGCTGAGTCTGGGCGGCATTGGACATGAACGGTGCTTTCCCCTCCCCATAGGGGCCTTTAGGTGAACTGGACTCGGTAGTTTAAGGTAGAGGCAACCACACCAGCAGATACTACATACTGTACAGATGTAGGTGATTTGAATCTTGGTTTGTTTTGAATGGAATTTGGCTGTGGCTCAAAATATCATCACAACAAGAATCTGTGCGAGGTTTGAAATGTTGAGGCAGGCAAACATTTGGCATATTTTGGCATGTATTCGTATAAGGTTTGATTGCGAGAACCCACGAGTTCCTCTAGGGGACGCCTTGATGTTTTATGATGCGTTGAGGGGAGTCAAAATGGAGACCCGTTGGAAGCACTTGGGTTTGGGGAGATTGGCCGAGTGGCCCTGGTCAAGCCAAGTCCATCAGATAATATTCTGGACGGAAGTATTTGGAAGTATACTGGACCACGTTTCTTTCCCGAGCTTCTTAACAATGGTGACCCAAGGGTGAGGATGATTCGATGTTACCTAGAATGCTTAGCCACTAAGCAGGTAGATGGAACGTGAACAAACTCTGACTTCACATTTGAATTACTTTTGGATCGAACAATAATCGATGTACAGAAGTGGGCTGGCCAGATCCACCGTCTCTGATGGCCAAATATGTTGGAGTTCCGGAGGGCCTGGATTTGACGCAAAAAACATTGGAAACTGTTTACCAGGACCATGGAACAGCCCAGGTGCAGGTTAGTTCAACCAGGTGAACCCCACACTGGCTCCCTGGGGTTGGACATGTTTTCGAGAATGCACATCCACTTACATGACCCTGAGTCTCTGAGTTGGTCCAAATAAGTAATTTGGAGGTTGCTCTACCATGGAACTGGTATTGCTTCTGTGTGAAGCGTTTAAACATAAGGCAATCGGATTTTCTTTCAGTGTGTTCCGGTTCCTTCAAAGCGGTTTTTGTTGCGCGACATCAGGCACCATCGGCTATCTGATGTCGCGCCAGGCGAGGATGGAAGTAGGGATGGATCTTGGAATGTTCGAAGATGGCCTGGATTGCCAGGTAGAACAGATCACCGGGAACACCAGACTTGGCATTCGCCATGCTATTTGGTTTGTTTCGGACATGGTACGCAAGGCGACCAGAACAGATCACTAGGTACACCGGTTTCACCTCGAAAACGAAACCAGTTTACGCCGAACACGTCCAGGTAGGCCTGGTGGTGTGGACATCCGGTTCTTCCGGCCGGTGAATTGGTGAGTTTGGACGACGAACGTGTTGGCTTCTGCTGGGTACTGGGTGTCTGTCATTTGCCATTGTTTGAACATGTCAGCTTTTCGCTCTTTTTTGGTGCATCACTGAGTGGGAGAATGTCCAAAAATGGTTGAACTTCAGAGTGCAGGGACGGAAGTGAACTGAAGGGAGCCATGGGGTCCTAGCGATGGGGTCTAGCAATGGAGTGTTCCGAACACTTGAGAGGTTTTTCCTTGAGCTGATGAAAAGGACGTTCACTTTCAAATGCCCTTCCAGTGGTCCTTATTAGATGAGCTTTTGCGCTATTTCTGCCATAACTTCACTTGGGTTTGTCCCATTACCAACCGTTTGTACTGAGAGGGTCTTTTCACTATTTTACAGAAAGGCCTGCAACCTAACCGTCATCATACACTGTTACTAGTAATAGCTAGGATATTATGTACCCAAGCCACAACATTTGTTTCAACGTCTTGATAGAACCAAGCTGCGCTGCAGCACATTAATACAGCTCCACGAAGAAAGACACTTCGACCAAAGACGGAATGCTTGGCTTGTTGGGTGCCTATCTTTGAGGATGCACAAAATCCCATGGCCCTTCATGATGTTCATGTCTTTTCATTGTCACACCGTTGTCCTTTGAAACCGAGCGTCTCCTCCGCGCACTTTTACCGCTGCGAACGAACCCGCAAAAAGGGACCGTATACAAGATCCAGCCGGCTAGCCACGGTCTTCTCAAAAGAACCCTGGCAATTTGGGAGACTAGGGAGACTAGGGAGACCCCCTCGCCCAAATTGTCAGACATGGCAAGGTTTCCTTTCTCGGAGATCTTCCTTTTAAATGCATCCCAAACCAGTACACGTACAAGTATTACTAAATGCATGTTTGCTTACGTGAAAAGAACCCTGCCAAATGAACAGGACCATGGCATACGTCTCTACTTCGCTCGCTCGCTCGCCCGGAACTTTGGTCAGAACTTTGGCTCGGTGATTGTGGGGCGCATCCTCATGCCCGGCGACCCAGGGGAGGACTTGAGGCGACATGGTTTTGGGATGGGTTTTGTGTGCAACAATTAGACGTCCCATGCTGCGCAGAGTTTGTGGACACCTGCAGAGGACAGAATATCTCCGATCTACGTCTTCTTCACGGCTTCGCCATGAGACCGGCTGTCGTGCGGATCGGATCCAGGTGCTGTTGACCTGTCAGTTCAAAGCATCGTTCGGATGCTCCGCCCTTCCTTCAATCCGACCTGGAGTTTCGACGGACGGTCGTCACATGGGTCGACGGACGACCCGCCCGCGTCTCTCCCAGGCTGGCTCTCTTCGTGTTCTTGATCTACGAGTACTCCCGAGCAGCTCGCCTTTGGATCGGGAGTCCGTCGGTGTGTCTGTCGCTCGCAGTGGCATTGGTGGACTTCTTCAGAGTGTGTTTTTCTTGGGACTCGGAGGACCTGAAGAGGCGGATGAAAAAGCCTCGAAAGCAACAAAAAGCCAAAAGACACTGAAGTGGATGTGTCCCCTGTTTGTAGTGAAGTTCATGGTTCCAGGTTGAATCTGTCTGCCTGTAACAGTTGGTAAACTAATTTAGTATCTGATTTGGGAGAAAGGCTTTTACTAACCATCATGGTCCACTGTTACTTGTAATAGGATACACCCAAGTTCCAATACTTATGCCATCCACTTCCATGAATGATTGTTGGCTGTTGGTACTTTTGGAGTTCACCCTCCTCGCAGCAGCCCATCATCAGCGCCAGGTCAAAGACACGTCGCGACACGTAGCTTGTGTGGTCCAGAGACCGCGTATGGAAAGTGAAATCGATCCTCAAAGTTCACGAGGACACGGGGCAACTCATGTGGTAGCTGTTGGCTCTCTTCAGAAAGTAAAACCAACTGTGGTCCTTTCTTGGGCCGTTTCTGTGTGGACATGACGTTCGGACAATTGCATGTCAACTGATGTTGCAGGAAACCTCTATAGCTGGCCATGGTTCCAACCTATGAGTCCCTGAAACCGCGTGATGGCCACGATGTCGACTGCGCGTGATGGCCACGTGCAGAGCAGTGAAACGCGCGCGCGCGCGTTTCAGACCGGCCCAGGTGGATCCGGACTTTACGATGGCCTTGGGGGTGCTGTTCTTCTGCCTCCTCCTGGGCATTCTGGTGTCCTGGGTGCGCGTCCTTCCATAACTGCGACAGAGAAGACGGATCGAGGTATGGGGGGGGCCGAGCAGAGGCCACGTGTTGCCCCCCCCTCTCATCGTGCGTTTTTGGGACAACATCATGCTTTGAGCTCCAGCAGTTCCTCCAAAAGGGTGATCTTGGGGGAATGCACAGCCGTGGAAAAGCTGGCCAAGGACATGTTTGGTCTAACAAGAGAACATCGCATCACTAGATGCTGTCAACACCCGAGAATAGGGATGTGGCTCAAAACAAAGGATACCTTGCTTGACCTACCGGCGTTTTTCTGGAACGTCCACCCGCTTTTTGCAGCTCTGCTTTGGTTACTGCGGAGTTTGGTCACCACTGCGCACTGGCACGAAATCGCGACCTGTGATGCGGACCAGCCCAAACTTGGATGATATAGGGTGGCTTACATCACCAGGAATCACCAGATGACCCACCCGGTGTCGGTCTAACTCGCTCCATGGTGGACTGGTCGGGGCTCCAGGTTTTGACCGATCCCTTTTTGAGCAGCGCACAACGCAGCTGCGCTGCCGCTTGGAAGTGCGACACGAGTTTCAAGAAGCATGTATAGTGATAGTGGACTTTCAGGTTCTTACAAGCCCGGTTGACTCACCTGGAACGACCTCGGTTGACCATGTCTAGTCTCTTTTGTTCATTCTGTGGTCAACCAGCGTTTTCTGGTTTGGATCCACGGCCAAAGGGTTCACTTAGAGAATCAATCATGAATCTCACCAGGTCTCTCTTGAGAGTGTTGAGGGGTTCAACGTATACTCACATGTCGGATGGTCGGTTTGATCGACCCATCGACATCCTGAGACATGAAGACCTCCCACCCACCTCGCATTCTTGGTTCGTCGCCCCGCTTCGACGCACGGTCTACGCTCTGAAGAGTGCACTGGACCCTGAGGAAATCATGAAGAGTCCTAGCCATGGGACGAAGTCATGCGAAAACCATCCCGACGTCGAGCACGCATACTTGGCAGTCCTTTAGGACGAAGATGGACGAAGTCAGTCAAAGCAGTTCCGGCAACTGGGTCATATTTGGTCATGCCGAGCTTCTAGACACAAAACATGACCGGCTGCCTGTCGGACAAATCAACAGACAGCACCAAACAGAATGGAATCAAACCAGCAGACTCATGCAGACTCCAGATCTCTTTCGTGTTTCAAGTATCTCAGAGATCGAAGTGAACCGATTCCTCAACTGCTCAGCTCATCCAGTGACCAACGGTGGGAACGGCTTCATCCGGCGCCGCCCGGCGCCGCCATCGCCGTCATGTCCTTCGCCCAGCTAAGCTGTCACTGAATCCCAGGTGGAGCACCCGTCGAGCGGATCGGTCGCCAGGGGTGGAAGAAGCTACGCAGATTCTTATGCAGGTTCTCTTGGCTTTGGAAGATGTGCCTATTCTGATGTACACTTAAGTACCAGCGAACAGGGGTTTTTCTTGATCAGCCCAAAAGGGAATGGGCATAATGGGCGTAGAACATTTCTGGAATTGTTGGTAGAATCTTGCAGGGAATCCATTATATATAGTTGTTATTATATTAGTTGTTTCTGACTGCCATTGACGGAGTTTTTTTCCGCAGATGACTGGGTCGGGAGAACCCAGCAAGTCACACACAGAGGTCCAGGTCCTTAGGACCCCAACTTCCAACCCAGGTCAGAAAGGACCAAGAGAAGCTGACAAGTGTTCTGAAGGAATCCCTCTTTAGAGATGAACATGTTGGGCCACATGTGCCCTGGCATCTGGTCTTTTGATGTTTTTTGCAAGAAGGGTCGACCTGATGTATCCTCTCGCAGACCTGCAGTATACAGTATAGACATCTAGAATCATCTAGACGTCTGAGCGCAGGCCCCATCCAGACCTCTCTTTTCCTTTCAGACCTTCCCAGAAACTGAAACCCACACGAACCACTCTCCACCCCAATCCACAACCATCAAGCTCCACTCCTTTGCGCCGCCTTCTTCGCGGCTGGCCGTCACCGCAGCCCTGGGCGGAGCGCGCGGAGCGTGTGGCCGTTGAAAACATCGGCGGTCGTGCGCCAGGTGCCATGACGCAAACTTGGATGAATCAACGCTTCCAATGCTTGGCCCCCACAGACTTCGAAGAGGGAGCCGGGATGCCCGGACGGACGGCTGGCTGGCGCAACCAGCCCGGGGGGGGGGGGGGGGGGGGCCGGCGGGGGGGGGGGGGCGGGTGGTCCGAGGGTGAGGGCTGGTGGATTGTCAGAAGTGATGGACGGGAGGGATTGCCCCTGAATATGTTTCGCGGTGGCTGAAACCAATGCTTAAGCTAGTTACCAGTAATGCACTTGTTTCTATATAGTAGCGATGCGCTTGTTACTGATCAGCTTTTTTGATTTTTTTTGAGTTGTGACCTCATCAGGCTCCCAAGAACTCTATACCAGAAAATGAACTCTACCAGAGCCTGCTGCAAGCTGGAAGATGTGTGTGCATTTCAATAGGGGCACCCCTGGCAGAACATGGTAGAAAGCTTTATTTTCCTTCCAGGAGGGGGTTGAACTGGCTACTTCATTGGAGCGATTGGAGCCATAGCTGCCTGGGCTTCGAAGCATATCATCCAACACGCATATCATGTCTGTCAGAGCAAGCGCAGCTTCTGCTGTGGTTCATGGCACCCGGGGTGGTGCTCGGTGCAGACGAGGTGCACTTCGTGAGCATCGGCAACGTGTCGCCGCTGTCGGAGGTGCAGAATATTTGGAGCGCCTTGGGCAAGGCGGCGAGCTGGGGAGATGCACGGATTCGGATTCTGTGGCAGTTGCGGAAGCAAACAAAGGACACAAAGGACATGATTCGAATTAATTTAGATATTATTCCTATACTGTGTCCTTTGTGTTTGCAGTAAGAAGTCCTTTGTGTCCTTTTTTCTTAAGTTTGCAGTAGGTGGAGGATCATTTTCCTACTCACCCGTGCGGAGGGGTTGGCTACTTGTTCGGGATATGTTTCTTCTTCGGGATGGGTTTCTCAAGGAACTCTGCGAAATCCAAGGATTTACGGAAGAGCAATGCGTCGATGCGGTCGATGGTCTTGAATCCTTGGTTTTTGTTGGATCATGTTGGATCATATGTATACATTTTGCACGGAAGGTTGGTGTTTTTGTCTATTCTTGTTTCCAGAAGGCTCAGAAGGTCGTCTCTTATCCTTGGAAGATACTCTTCTTGGGTTATTCTCGGTACTTTTGGGTCTTGTGAACCTGCATCTGGGGATCGAGTCTTTGTCTTTCCTGATCTGGTGATCGGCGCGAGTGAAGAAACCAATATGGTTTTGGGTTTGTCCTATATACCTGTAACAGTCGGTAAACAGTTACAGATTCATCGCTCCTTTTGAACAAGGCCTTTATCAACCATCATCCACTCATAGGAAAACCCAACGTATGCTAGCGACATCCGACCTGTAGAAAGTCGTGACGGTGTCAAGAAGTAGTAGTGTTATCAAGAAGATGAACATGACGAGACTGTCTCAAGATGTTTCAACAACACTGCTTGATCTGGGATTTGGAATTGTCCGTGGCGCCACAGTGGGATCCTCATTTGAGACAACTGGGTCGACCTGTAAACTGGGCAACACCCATAGATTGAGATGGTTGAAAGTTGAAAGGGCGTCCCTGGAACAACCATTTTATCTTTTTGTTTCTTCGATTCTTCTCGTAGCCTTGGAAATGGATGGCAGAAGCGACTCTGGACTCTGGACGATCCAAATCATCTCGTCGTGTACCAATTAAGGTCTCCAACCTTCCAGGAGTCTTTTCTTTTTACATCGATGGATCGATGGTTGGTTCTTTTGAACTTGCACATGGTCAGACCAGTTCATCATCGATTCATCGCCATCGATCCATCGTTTCTCATGTTTTTTTTTTGTTTTCCGTTGGTCGCCTGCCGTCCTTCAATCCCGCAGGGGCAGGATGCTAGTACACTGGTGCCAAGCCTAAAGGTCTGGAGCTGAGACGAGTCAACGAGTTGAGACAAGCTGAGAGTAGTCGGGTTGGCCTCTCCTCCCTGGTTGAAGAAACCTAGACCAGGTCGAACCAGCCAACCGGTGCATCGTTTTTTCTTTTTCTGTTTCCTGTGGCGATTTTTTGGACCGCGACAAGGGTCAGGAGGCAGGTCGCGGACAAAGCACCTTTTTGGGGGGAAGCCCTGTCAGAATGGTCGTTTCATGTCGGTTCTTCTCTTCAATCTAAAAGAACAGATCACCTGCCAGGTATAGTCAAACAGTCAGACCCCGAAATTGGGGGAATCAAATATGTTCGCAGTGCGGGAACCTGAGGTCATGATCAGTGTATCAGGTATAGTTGTAGTTGACCCCCGCCCAACACTGGCCATCTCAACCGAGAAAATAACCCAGTAATTAGACATAATTAGACGCTTGAATTCCTACATTTTTCGGTGGTCCTTGTGAACAGACGCCAACAATTTCTTTCTGAAGCCCATATGACATGGGTATCAACACCATGTGTGAAAAAGACCTCAAAAAGACCTCGGATCCACCGAATGAACAGGCTACCAAAAGAGCACCTGCTTTAAGTCTCTTATGAAAGCAAATGATTCGCAAACGATTTGTGGGATAATTGAGTTGCACGCCGAGAAGGAAGTGAATGAAGATACGGTTTTTTTTCCTTTCTTTTTTTCGCATTTGTCCATTGCCCATTGCCCAGCTGAAGGGAGCAGGACCAAGACCACTGGAGCTAGAGGAAAACAGTCGGACGCAGGGTCCTGAGCCATTCGACCCTTCTGCGAGAACCGCGCCGGCTGGAGGTTGAGCAGGTAAGCTGACATCCGTCACCACCACGCAAGGAGCATGCGGTTTTAGCAGATGAAGATCCATGATGAGGATCCATGAAGATCCTGCTGTTCTTTGTGCGATTGGTTTTCGATGCCAGCGGCGCTGAAGGGGGAGGCCCAAGCTATATCCATGAAGATCCTGCTTCGCCAAGCGTTGCGAGAATGGGCATTCCCTGTCAATTTAGGGGATGCTTTAAAGCTGGGAAATTGAACCGGCTCAAAGACAGGGTGCCAATTTGAGTAACTTGGCGGATCAATTCTCGGCCGTCCATCATTGTTTTTGGTATAGCCAGGGGACAGAGCAGCCCAGATTCCTCACCTTGCGACTCATGTCGAGCGGATTGCGTCCTCTTTCAGTCATTTGTTGCGAAGAGAAAGCGCTCACATCGTTTTCATAGAGAAATCCTCGCATCATTGGCATCTGATTCTGGCCATGGACCAGATGGCTTGCGGTCGAAGGTGACAGATCATGGCAGATCAGCGGCGGTATCTGGCAGTACTTGCAGTTGTGCAAGCTTGACGCCCTACCACGAAGCACGAGATTGTGTCACCCTTTTCTTTTGCGCATTGGGCCAACAAAGGCGATTGGCTTCTCCGGCGCTTTCCGGCTTTCCTCCACCTATCAGGAGGTATGCCTCTTAGCATTTTGGATCAATTGGTCTTGGCAGCCACTTACCAGATCCACCAATGATCATTGGTTTCGCTTTTGCACTCCGGTTGTGTGTTCTGTAATCAAAGGCACAAGGAGCTCATACCCTTCAGTTGCTGCAAAATTCGACATGCAATGCTGCATAATCCCATGACCATATGAGTAACAACGTTTCATCCCTCAAACAATCACGGTAGCTGCTCCAGTTTGTAGGTTGTGAAAGCTGTTTGGCACCGGTTTGAACCATGTTCTTTCTTTGTTTGATCAGAATCATCGTCAAAATTTTGGCCGCCTCGCCCCCCCGACGCAGAGGCCAAAAGGGTGCTGTTCATTTTTGCGAGTCCCATCGATCAGGGCCAGGCCATTTCTGGGAGCGGGAGCTTTTCGGCGGGAAGGCTTTGGTTGGTTGCACTTCGTTGTGGTATTTGGGAAGTGTTTGGAGGCAGAGGCAGTCGTGGCTGTTTTTTGGTAGTGGTAGTGGTGGTAGTGGTGGTGGTGGTGGTGGTGGTAACCTTGCACATACTGGGTTTGTGACCAAGAAATGGTGGAGGTGCAGACTGGTGGTGGTGGAGGCGCCATGAGCCATGAAGTGGGCACGTATATTGTCTTTCCTGCGGTCGATTGAAGAACTCCAACAAGCCCTCCCCCCCCCGGAATAAACCACGTAGGATAGATTCTTGATGATTCTTGATTTGACGTCAGGTTGCGTTTCTTCCCTCAACTCCAACTCACATGTATTGCGTGTTTAAGTACATCACATTCAATCACTTCTTGATGGCCCAAAGCCCAAAGGCATGGAAAGGATCGGGTAGACACGTCATTCCGACCCCCAAACAAGACCTCAACAAATCCCCTATAATCCCCTATAATTAATCCCAAACCCCGAAGCCATGACCAAACGAAACCGCCCGGTAAACGACCATCACACCCCTGGACACCCCTTAAGTCACCGACCTCTTTTGTTTCCCCTTCAACGAAAAACAGCGAACTAGCGCTGAACACGCCGCTGAACTCGTCCAGGTGGCGAAGCTCCGAGAGCTCATTCAATGTTTGGACGCCACGGATGCACCGCCCATGCGCGGGTCCCCCAAGATGCCCGGTCCGGGGTCGCGGACCCGGTGGAGGCGGCGGGCGGCCGGGTTCAGGAGCACAGAATTTAGACATGACTGCGATTGAGATGGACCAAATCCGCCCAAACTTGTGCAAAATTTGTCCTGCCCCCTCGTTCTCCCTCTTAAGTGGGATCACGACAGTGAGGAAAAGGATAGAAAAAGAACCACCGGTTTTTCAGGTCCCAACTCCCAATCGCCGCCTCCTCTGAGGCCAAACGCGCCAACCAGAAAATGAGGGGGGGCAATGGGGCGGGTTGCTATAAGACCCTGATCGACCCTGATGGAGTGCACTGGTGACGTGCTGATGGTGTGCAGGATTAGGTCCATCACCCATCCAAGAAAACGAGACAGGTGCTTTCGTTATGGGCTTTTCAGAGTTCGAAAACTCGATCCTTGACGTTGAGACTCTCACTGCATGTTGTGGCTCTGGGGAGGTCTTAAAGCATCCCAGTGCCTTTGGTCACGAGGTCCAACGCCGTTCCACCGGCCCACCAGTCAAATTGGATGATTCGATACGTTTGACGGACGACTCCGACTCATTGAAGAGTGGCTCTCTACTTCAGGTGTAAGAAAGATCAGAAGTGAAGCAGAAACCTTGTGGAGCCCAAATCCATCTCCCTGCAAGCTGCTTGTCCACCTTTAAAGCCAAGCAGGGTCCTGGCCACACATCCCCTTGCAGCGTCGCCAGCGGTGCTCCCTCCAGGGTTTGGGCACCTCATACCGTTCCGCCCGAGGTGGGGGAACCGACGGACATCGTCCCGTCGCGCGGCGGGGGGAACGACGCGTTGCGTGTCTTGATTCGATAGAGGTTCGGGGAGGGACGGAGACTCTATCCGCTGTGGTCACAGAGCAAAGAGGTCCTAGACCTAGACTCGTGATGTAAAGACAGCAAACTATAGCAACATCAAGATGTTGTTCAATCCAAATGGGCGGTAGAGAGATCTAGAGAGCTTTCAAGAACATTTAGGGTCTGCCCGGACCCTCCAAGCAGCCCTTGGTCCCTCAAAACCGGAGACTCCAGACCCCCAGAAGGATTCAGGTCCGACCCCTCCAGAGGATTCGGGTCCAGACTTCGCGTCTGGGTCGAAGGATCTCTACAAGGCTCCCACGGCTCAGCTAGGAACGCAGGACATCGGGTCTCACCATTGGACCATCCTTCCATGTCATTTCCGAATTTGCCTGATGTGGATGAAGGGAAGGTCTGGACTCGGTAGAAGCCAAACAGTTTGACCACATGTTTTTAGTCGTTTCAACAGTCCACGTGCAGAACCAACCCCTCCATGCTTGTGGTGTTTTCGGACCAAAAAACGGCTGGGCAGATACGACCACACCAAGCCATCGTGGACCCGCAAGTCAACGATGGACCCAGCAGCGTGAGTCGCTGGGATCTTGAACCGGGTGCGGGTCGCCACGGTGCGGCCAAAGGGAGGAAGGAGTTGGGTGCCCCTGTCACAGCCACTGATTCAACTGTTTGGGGACCCCAGCTAGGTGATGGTTTCGGATATTCTTATTTTCTCAACCCTTACTTGGGGATGATTGGACCATCTGACTCCTATTTTTCTGACGTGGGCTGAAAACACCAACCAGCTGTAGATTCAGGATGATTCAGGTGGCTTCAACAGGGCACACTGGCCACCAGGAAACTACCGAACGAACGGAGGCTCCAGGGTTTGTGACTCCTGCGCTACGTGCTTTCGGCGAGCCCGACCGAGTCGCTCCGGCGGCGGCGGGGCCGCGATCGGGTCGGGACGTTCAGCATCGTTCCATTTGGTTCAGAGACCGTCGCAGCGAAGTTCAGAGACCGTCCGGCGTTTTCTTTTTTCTTTTTTTGCATGAGGTTGAGCAGATGTTGTTCGGACTGAAGCATTAAGCATGTCAAGCATAGGAGTGGCCCGAGTGGCTTCCGAGTTCAGATGCTCTACAGATGCCAAAGAGTCCAAGGTTGGGCGATGAACCTGACTGTTGATGCAGTATAAACCTTCGCACCGGCTGGAAGATGTAAAATCATGCTGGAGGCGGAATAATTCATCCACTGAGTTTGTGTAACATATGATCATATGATGGTGATGCACCTAGATGTTCCTGAAGGATAGTAAGTACCCTAGAAAATGAGACATGAAAATGGGACATGACCCCATTCGAACAGGTATAACTCATACTTATTTCTATTACCCGTATACTTTGAGGGTCCATCTAGTAGTGGTCCATCTATTGGGTCTGCTGCCGTTCTCACCGGCGTCACCCGCTCCATTGAGTTGGATCCATACGGAAGAAGAATCCGGAATTGGTAGATGGGTTGTTGCTCTGGGAACCCAGAACCCAGATACGAACCCAGAACCCTGGATTTCGTGGTGCCGAAGCAGAAAAAGAAGGTCCGCAGAGTCCGTTGGAAGTCCTTCCAGGTCCTTATCAGGCCATCCGGACGTTTCACGTTTGACGGTTTGGTGTGAACCTCCGGCAGATCAGGGCTGAGCGCAGCGTTTCCAGCGGCTGATCGGTGGTGAACTCTTCCATTCTCAGTGGCGTCCAGCTGGGAGTCCAGCACGTCCCGCACGTCGTGGGTCTATGGGTTCGGATCGTCAGTTTTGCAGAGATGGTCCACCAGTCCACCAGTTTCTATCCATTCCTGCAGAGGACCACGGGGTGGTCGCTTCAAAGCCACTGGGTGGTAGGTCAGAATAGTCTAACAAGATCTGACAAGGGTCAATTTTGAAAATCCATAGGGGGGTCATTACTTTGTGAGGGAATGGGAGGGGACATACACCCTCCAGCCCTTAGTGAAGCGTTGGAGGAACTGCTCTCGTCTCGTGTGGTTTTGCAACTCGAGCCGGAGCAGCTCAGGTAGCTTGATGGTGCTGGACTTAGTGGAGTGGAGGCAAATCGAACGGGACTGGTGACCAAGATCAAAACAAATTGATTCAATTTGATTGGTTTGTAGGGGGTGGCTACTTGTTGGTAGTGTGCTTGCTTGTTTGCTAGCTTGCGTCATAAACATTGGAAATCATTGATGGCACATCAAACTCGCTGAGCCTGGGCTCCCTCCTTCTAAGAAGGCTGGAAAACACGTTTGACGTTCTGTGTGCTCTTATATGTGTGCCCACTCAAACATGTTCCCTCACATGTGTGCTCCCATGTGTTTACATACAAATGTGTGCTCTCACGTGTTTGCCTTTTTGTGCACGTCATATATGTGTGCTCTCATGTTTTGTTTTTGTGATTCGTGACGTAGGACTCATGGGTTGAGCGCACATTTCACTATACATCCTCATGACATGGGAGTTGTGTTTGGACAAATCCGATGTCATGCCAGTTTAATTGGGAATCTTGGAACTCTTGAGAAACACAGACTACTACCAAGAGTTCCTTCCTCCGAGGCTGGTGTTTCCTTGGGAAACACGACAGGGAGACTTTTGGCACCCCCAGGGCACGACATGTTTTTGGGGCACTTTCCAGAAGGCACAAACTGCCCAGGTCAGGATCATACCAGCTGCTTCCGTTCGGGGCTACCTGGCTGGACAACCCTACCCTGCTTATAGGTCACCATTGGACATCCATTAGAAGTGCTGTAGATGCTCTCCCAGGAGTCACAAAGGGGTGGTGTTTAGTCCCTAAGTGAGTGGATAATCGGCACCCCTAACCTCCATTAAGCACCCCTTTGAAACTCCTGGTCCTTTTTGGTTCAATCAATGTTTGAATCATGGAAGTGGAATCGGGTTCGAAAGGTCCATGAATGGGCTTCGTCTGGTCTTTGGGCCGGTGAGCTCCGCTCGGATGGCTCGGAGGTTGGCTGAAGCATGGACCACTGGTGTGGCTATCAGTGAGAGTGACCTCTTCATGTCGACTGCAACCAAACCAGAAGGGTTTTACATCAGCTCGGGGCTCGGAACCCAAAGTGAACATCACTCCAAACCTCCGCTACCTCGCTGTGCCTCCTGCGGACCTCGACAGCGGTGCTACCTCGACCGCTCCACAAGAGCCTTTCAGCCGGACCCAGGAGCTGGGGCTGGATGGTATCGTGTCTGGTGAGTTTGGGGCCCAGTGGAAGTGGCTCCGGGCTGGGAGCGAGGTAAAAAGGACACGAGGCTGACGAGGCTTGTGACCTTCCATTGGGAATGGCCATATTTACATTGGGGTGGTTCAAACAGCGGTATATAGGCATAATTAGGCATACTATATAGTAATTATTCTATTATACATAGCTTGATTTCCTGGGATATGTAGCAGCCAAGTCTGTGGGAACAGGCAGAAGAAAGTATGTTCAGCAGTCTTTGGGGAAGGTGAATGCCAAAGACATCTGAAGATGAAGGTGTATCTCCTAAGGAAGAGTGTGGGCTCCAATCCCAAAGGTAAAGTTGCCGTGGAAAATATCGCTGATATCAACAACATCTTTTTTTACAGTTACTTGTCCCAGCAAACTCGTGAGTGCTGTCATTCCCTAGAGCATCGGCTCAGAGGGTCTAGCAGCCTGGCAAGCTGAGGATTTTGGTGGTGACATCACAAATTTTGGTGGTGACATCACAACCTCCCCAATCATTTTCAAAATGCCATGTCCTCTTGAGGCTCCTTCGTTTCGCATGTTCGAACCTCACCGGTTTTGGACTCAGATCTCAGCATTGAACCAGCGTCCGAAATCGTGTGCTGCGGACGTTTTCTACGTCCGTGGACGTCCAACGCAGAAAGAGATGGGATCAAATCACGTCATGGATGCAGCAAACTGCTTGCCGGACCCTCCGGACCCGACCCTCCGGACCCTCATCTTCCCTCCGGACCCTCAAGCTCTGGGGCCCCAAGTCTCAACTCTTTTGGCCTCACCGAAGTACTCACTGAAGCCGGAACCCATCGGAACCCGAGTACAGGTTTTTCAGAAGCAGATCCTTCGACCACCCCAGTTGGGTACCCCAGGATTGATCTGGCACCTGAAATTCAGGATCACTAAGAATAACCTCTCTTGGTTCCGGACTGCCGAGACGACCGACCGTGTGTTCTCACACGCGAGGCCACAGGGTGAAGCCTTAGCATTGGTCTTGGGCATGTGGGCGGGGCGCCCCAGAGTCCGCTGGAAATACGACGTCTTTTTTTTGGTGAGCCTGTCCAATCAAGTACTTCTGTTATTCCCCAAACAGTGTGGTCACACGAACGGGGTTCTTACGGTATATGGTTAAGCACCGGTGTTAGATTCGAGGTGTTGCACCGACGTGGGGGGGTGGCGTGGCGCTCCATCCCTTTGGGACGTCTATACGGAGAACACCAGCGTTCGTTTTGCGTCGGATATCCACCGGGACCGGTCGAAAGAGAACGCTGTGGGACTTCCCGACCTTGATTCAATGCCTCCTTTGAACCGAAAGGAACCTCCAATTCCATTAGCTTCACATGAACCCAACCTGTCCCCCCCTTTTCCCGTTTCCGTTTCGCGTTTCGCCCCTTCCTTCTCGCCCTTCCTTCTCGCGACCGGACCGAGCCACCGAGCCACCGGCGGACGCCCGTGGTCAGGTGCAGAAGTTGGAGATCGCCGCCGAGACCGTGGCGGAGTTGATGGCGCAACGCCGCCGGAAGGCGGCCAACGTGGAGTACTACAAGGCGAAACGGCGGGTAACGGCGGGAGCGGATGGCAACTGGGGGGGGGCGGAGTGAACGAGTGAAACGGGGTTGCTGTGGTGACGAGGGAGTGTGGCAAGATGTGGCAAGGAGTTGGAACGTCCTATATGCTTTCCAGTGTTCAGGTGCCTGGGGTTGTTTTGGGAAGTTGAGAAAACGAGGAGAGAACGAGAAACTGTCCCGGCATGAGATGTGCAGATGCGATGTGCGGACTCCTCAGATCGGCTCGCCTACCCGGCGACGGTGTGGAGAGCTTCGAATGGATGGCCCGCTGGAGTTGGCAAACCCTAGAAAACCCTTTCTGTGTGGTGTAAATTAAGGTAAAAATGGATTGTCCTGATCTCTCCGGAGTGCGAACGAAAAGAAGCCACTTGCTGGTTCCATCTTCACATGCTACGGTATGTTACGGTGGGCTTGCATCATCAGTCCCAAAAGACAGATGGTCTATGTGGAAGATCTTCTCCTGGAACTGTCCCCAGGCCTACAAAGTAAATGGTCCACTTCTAGGCTTTTTGGAGGGAACTGTTCACTGTATTACAGTGGTTTCCGAGATTCAATAGCACAGACCTCAAGATGTTCTTTACATGGGGGTTCAATATAAACCACTTCTTGGAGTCTGTGCCATCTACTCTCAATCCACTACTACACACACATATATATATATGTAAATATGTCCTCGTGTGTAAAGACGTAGTTCAGCTTCAGTGAGTCTTTATATATATATATGTTTGGGCTGTACAGAGGGATGTCCCTCCCTCCAAGTATGGAAGTGGTTGCCGTTGCCCCTTCGAAGATCAACTTCGACAGCATTCGACGTTCACAACATGTGGACTGCGTGTTCACCATTCTTGAAGGGAGGGGAAGTGATGATATTTTTTGATTTGTTTTGTAATAGAATCAATCTATCTCCGTTTGCCAAAAATGGAGCGAGAAACCTTCAGATGCGTTTCTACATGCTCTCCAGCTCTCCACACACAGCTTCGAGATCGTCAGGGTCACACCGACAGCCTGTTGTGGGACTACCTGAGAAGTCGGTGGCTTGGGCGGCAAAAATGCCTCTGGCACGTACTATGTGTTTATTCGACGATCCTGCCGAACTTGGGGTTCAGATGGGTTCAACAAATGTGCTGTTCCTCTCTTCAATGTATCAATATAAAAGTTGAACAATACCAGGATTTCCAAACGGGTGGGTTTTTGATCCATCCAATGAGTGGATGTGGGTACCCCCATCCTCCAAGTTCGGCAGCCTTTTGGAACTGCTGGATAGGAGTCTTCCTGAGGGAGGTGAGGATGCAGTTAGAGCCAGAGTGGGTTTTGGGCGGCTGTTCCTGTCACCTCAAACCGTGTCGAACCAGAACTGCTTTGAATTTGAGTGAGAATGAAGAACCTGGTATTGAAAGACAACAGGTTACCGGTGTTGTTTTGCCTGTCCAGGGTGGTAATTGTATGTAATTGTGGTATGGACATGACGCAGCCCAGAATTTGGCGACACAGGTGGAGCACCGGACGTTTGGAAGTTGCTTCTTCTTGGCTAATGATTAACGACTTGTATTTGGAAGGCGCGGCCTTATGGCACCATATGCAGGTGTAGCATGGGTCATCGTTCGGAAGCCCCCCCTGTTCCACCCTGTCGCATGAACTGAATCGTCCAAGAAAAAACCTTGGACCTTTGAAGGACGGTGGGTCAAGGGTTTCTGAAGAGAAATTGAAGGGTTTCCACACCCCCCTCCCCTCTCCTCCCCTCTCACCCTCCCTTAAGGGATGGGGGACTGAACGCCCCACTTGGCCCCCCTTCACGGCCGAAACCACTTCCTGCGCTGCGCAGGGGTTCGGATGGAGTCGGGTTCGGGGGGTTCGGATGGAGTCTTTCTCTCAGGATGGCGCCGGTGATCCCTCCATGCGACCGGTATTTGCAAGCAGGTGCGGACCCCGGAGCAGGGAAATTTGTTTGGAGTGGTTTTCAATGGTGGACCCTGGCTTGGGGGGTAGGAGTGGGGGGGCTGAGAGAGTGGGGAGGAGAATTCCCCATGCCCCCGAAGAGGAACCAACCGGTGAAGCGCAGCTTGGCGCTGAGCTGGGCGGGTTGTTGAGACTGGCCCCCCCCCTTTTTTTTCTGGGTTTCACCACTCCCAAAGAGGGGAGGGCTACCAAGACACCTGAAAACTTGAAAACAGAAGTTCAAGGAGACTTTTACTTTGAGGTGTTGAGTCTAAGAAGACCGGAGCGCTCAGAAGCCGCGGCAACCAAGCACAGGGGTTTGAGTAGCTTCAGTAGCTTCAGCCAGCGACTCTTGTGTTTTCAAAGGCCGTCTGACTTCTTGACCAGTTAGGGGATATCCTTTGCTTCAACATGCTTGATCTTGAAGTTGGATGAAGTTGGTGTGCCAGGGAATATTGTAATAATATCGATAAAATATCATACGTATAATCACTTTAGCATGACACGAAAGCACGCACTTTTAACAACAACTCCAACTCCAACTCTATACTCATATGCTCTTGTTGCACGCATATGATATACTTTAGCACTGTAACTTGGACTCACACCTATTATATACTCTTCTTTTCACCCCAACTCCACCGGACCTCCTCTCAGCTCCGCCCCGCCACTCCAACGCCCGAGGTGAGCCAGACCACCTGGATGGTTGGGCCTTCGGCACGGCTCCCGGAGGGTTGGTTCCGCACGACCGCTCGCCGCGGTTCTTTTCTCGGCTAAAAAAGAGGCTTCGTATGGTTTCATGCCTTCACAAACTTGGTACACTTCTTGATTTAAGTGCATGTTCCTGCACTCTCAAACTAGGTACACTTCTTGATTTGTGTGCACCTCTTCTCAACCAAAACCATGGTACACTTCTCTATTTGTGCACCGGCACTCCCCCTTTGGCCAAAATGGCCAAATTTTGGTGCCCACTCTTCTGGAAAATAAGACCCTTTTGGTCTTCCTTCAAAATGGTCATTTTGACCTTCAGCTCAAGCCCCCTTTTCCTTCAAGTCTGGGCGTCCTGAAGAGCGTGTAGCCGACCCACGTGTTGGGCAGATAGGAGCTTCTCTTCCCCTGTCTCCTGTCGACCATGATGTACTTCTCCTTCCTCAGGGTCGCCCAAGCAATCGTCAGCCTCCACGGCAGCCACTCTCGCTCGTCCCAGAGATGCGGGTTCTCGAAGTCGAACATCTTCTTCCTCTCCTGGACATGTTCCCGGATCGTCACCTTTCCCCCGTCAGGCAGGTCCTCGATCGTCAGCCACGTGTCCTTCGCTGCAGTCCTCTTCGGTGGAATCCCCACCTTCCTCCGCAAAGCCGTCGTGAAGAATCCCGGCTGGAAGAGCTCGTCCTGCAGGAAATCCCACACCTCCTCGTTCCATAGGGTCCACTTCCCGAGCGTGATGCCATCGCCGACCGGTGAGATGAAGTTCAATGCTTCACTCCTCATCCCGATTCCCTTACTTCCAAAGGCCGTCACTTCGGATGCCATGCCCCTGGAATCTGCTGCTCCTTCAGTCTCATCTCTCTCCTTCGTCTCGTCAGCTTCAATGCCCGGTGCCCCCCTCGATGCCGATGATGTAGTGCCTTCCTCTACCCCCTCAGCTCTCTGTGTTACCGAGGGCTGCGGTCTTCGATCCGAGCCGTGCTCATTGAAGATCACGTGAGTGCCCTCGGAGTCCATCATGATCCAGGTCCCTCCGAAGTTCTTCCTAGGGCCTCGTCTCTCCATCATCCGATCCCAGGCCGACATACCCAGGCCCAGTCTCGCTCTCCTTTTCCTCTCTGCCTCCGGATCACAGGGTCCACGATGCCATAGGTCAGGATCGGGTCCCGGGTGGCGTTCAGCTGGTTCAGGTCGGTTTGGAGATGGTTGGCCAGTTCCACTGCCTGCCTCTTCAGCCGATGTCTGCCCAGGGTTCATTTCCGGAACTTGGTTCTGACCTGAGCCTACCCTCATCGTTCTCATTGAGATCCGGCTCACGGGTGTCCTCGTTCCCAGCTCCTGTCTCTGATAGAGCGGGTCATCAGGTTCTGCCCAAGGGTATGCTTCTTCGTGAGCTGAGTATCCAAAATCTCTGCTTCCCCTCTGAGTTTCGCTCAGGTCCTCCACGTGGTTAACCCCCACCTCCAGGATGCGCTCCACGACCAACTGAGCCACTCGATCACCCTTTGTAGACCCTTAGGTCGTCATCGGACCAGTTCCTCAGTAGAACCTTCACTTCCCCTCTGAAGTCTCTATCCACCACCCCGGCTCCTGTCCCTATACCCCGGATAGCCAATGAGGACCTTGGGGCAATCCTGCCATACGTCCCGGCTGGGGGTTCGACCGCCAGACCAGTCTTGATCAACACACTCTCGCCCGGGGGGACCAACGTCTCGATGGTGGAGTACAGATCTAGCCCTGCTGCATGGTCTGACCCCCTCGTGGGCAGCCGTGCCTCCGGGTGGAGCAACTTCACCTTGATCTCCTCCTTGGGCTTGAACCACCGTTGGATGCCAGATGTTCCTACCCGGAACGCGATGTCCACCAAGATCGCGATGGCCGCCGCGATCAGAACAATGATCCACCACTCCCCAGCGGTTTCCTTCTGTTCTTCCGTCGCCGCCTCCACCTTCCCCAGTAGACTCGCTGCAGCTACCAGCAGTCCAATGCCGCTGGTGAAGCCGGGTTCAACTCCCTTGTGTACTTCGATCTTCTTGACCTCAATCGGCCTCTTCTCTGCCCCCTTCAACCCCAGGGCTTCTTTGAACCTTCCCAGTGCTGGTCCCGTGAGTTGCTTGGTGAAGCCATCAGCAACGAGGACCTTCCCGGACACATGATCCAAGGTGATCTCCTTCTCCCTGATCGCCTCGGTGAGTCACCAGCTCCGACATCCGGGTTGCAATCTCCAGTTCTTGTGCCCGTCTCAGGCTCCGGCGCCACCCTCTGAGTGCCTCCACCACTTCGTTCATAGTCTGTGGCGTCTTCGGTTCCACCAGTTGTCGAAGTAGCCGTGAACGCTCCGCCAGACCTCCAGGTTGATAACGCCTGAACAGCGCGTAGAGCACCTCCACCGAGCTCGTAGTTCGACTGGACAAGATCTCCGCTTTGATGCTCTGCGGCACTGAGTTGAGCAGCGGCGTCAGCTGTCCCCTCTGTTCATGGCGGCTCCAAACCCCAGAACGCTCGACCGGCACCCTTGGCCTGATGTAGAGTCGTTGAACTGGTTCCGCCTGTAGCCACTCCCGGTAGGCCAACATCGCGAAGTTCAGCACTTCTTCCCACCACTTCCAGCTCGTCGCACTCAGATCCTTCATTGTCGGGGTCACCAATTGGATCCAGTCTCCAAGGATGATCGACCCCAAGTCTCCTTCACGAAGATCTTGAAGAGGTGGTAGTTCCACTGACCTGATCGCTTCCGCCCACTGACCCTCCGAGGAACTGGTTCCCAACTGTCTCAAAACCGTCTGGGCTGCTTGTTCCAGGGGCGACCCTTTAACCAGCTCCCTGACTCCATCCCCATTTCCCGGGACATCGTGACCTTGTCCTCGATGGTGTCCGCCTTGTAGACCCCACCCTCCAGCTCCCCAGGATCCAGGCACGTCAGGTACTCCCGAGCCTCGTGGAGCCGCACCTCTCCCCATAGTGTCGCCCTCGACGGCCCCGGGAAAGTCCGGGATCTTCACATCGGCCCATGCCTGATTCGAAGGTTCCATCCTTCCCTTCACAGGGGTGCACGGGGGTGGATCCTTCGGAGGTGACGGTGGTGGTGTCGATGTAGGAGGTCTTGGGGCATCTCCACTGGCCTCTCCTTTCACCTTCTCCCTCGATGACTTGACCTCCTTTCTCAACTCCCCCAACTCCTTTTTCAAAGCGGCATTCTGTGCCATCACTGCCCGGAGGAGTTCCTTGACGTCCATTGAAACCCCCCTTTCCTCATCCACAGGCTCCACCCGTCCTGAAGTCTGGGGCCCGTCCACAGCATCTCCATCCGGCAATGCCGCTGGCCTCATGGCTCTCAGTCGAGCTTCTGCCTGAAGTCGCTCGCTCCAGAACGGGTTGACAGGCACCACCTTTGCTCCATCACCCTTTCCCTTTCCATGAGCCTCTCCCCTTCTCTGGGGTCCATAGGTCACCGGCGGACCCTCCGCCAAGACCATCGCGGTCACGGGCACCATGGCGTCTCGAGCGTCCTCGAGGGCGAGGACTTCCTCCTCTTTCGCCGACTCCATCGACCCCTCCTCCGGGGTCGAAGACGCAGCTGCAGCGCTCCGCTTCGCCATGGGGACCAGCACCCTCACCTCGATGGGGTGGACTTACCTCGAAGCCTGGCGCAGGTGAGTTGGGCTCATACGACCGCTCGCCGCGGTTCTTTTCTCGGCTAAAAAAGAGGCTCCGTATGGTTTCATGCCTTCACAAACTTGGTACACTTCTTGATTTAAGTGCATGTTCCTGCACTCTCAAACTAGGTACACTTCTTGATTTGTGTGCACCTCTTCTCAACCAAAACCATGGTACACTTCTCTATTTGTGCACCGGCAGGTTCAACTGGACTGGACCTCAGAGAGACCCGGTCCTCCCTGGTAGACCCAGAGACTTGCGGGCTTCGTAGGGCTTCGTAGGAGTATTCCTGATTGTTGAAGGTGGTTTTTTGGTGGGAAAGGTCTGGGCAGAGTGAACCAAACAAGGAATTTGGGATGTGGTGGTCTGTTCAGATGCATTTAAGATACATTTGAGGGCAAATTTCTGAACCACCAGATAGGAACTATCTTCTATGCAAAGTTTTGGGTGGTTCAATTCATGCAGGACGTTCGCAGAGGTTTTGCTTATGAGTTATATAATGCCGCTATGTATTTATATCTGATGTGAGATAGACATAGGTGGTTTGGCCTAAACAGTGTAATCCCTCGTCGATTGCACGTTGTTCTTGGTAATCAGATGGAGTACTGGCAATGCATGTTCGCACATGTTGGTACATGGGTGTGCATTAGAATACAACGAACCTCGATCTGGAAGAAGGGAGATAGACCCAAAACCCATTGGTTGGGGTCTTCCTATTGCACACACACGCAGACACATGTTAGCGCTGGCTCTCCAGTGGCTCGGGAAGCCAAAGAGCTCACCTGAGTGATCCCGGTCTCGGCCTGGTACGCCGTGCACGGGGCTGTCAGGATGTGCCTCAAAGGTGGAGGAGTCAGGTGTGGCAAGTAAGAATACTTAAGCTCCAGCCTAGAAACATGTAGGCACCAACAGTTGAGGGACAAGGGAGCGTTGAGCCCTTCAAGTGAGCCCTTCACACTGCTCCCACTACTCTGCACAGTGAAAAGTGGTCGGTTCCCCCGTCGCCACTTCATCCACCGCGAAGACTCGCCAAGGCAGTTGTCGGCGGACGGCCAATGGTCTTGTCCGGTTTGCCTGGTGACGGAGCTGCGAGCACCGGAAGATGGACCTGATATGAAAGAAGCTAGTAACAAGTGCATCGCTACGTAGTAACAAGTGCATCGCTACGTAGTAACAAGTGCATCGCTAGGTAGTAACAAGTGCATCGCTACGTAGTAACAAGTGCATCGCTACGTAGTACAAAGGGCATCGCTACTAGGAACAAAGGGCATCGCAACGAACGGAGCAAGAAGCTACGATCGTAGCTCCTGGCCTTACTGCTAGAAACAAGAAGCTGATGAATGCACACGTAGGATTGGTGGCCCCCCTTCAAGGTCAACAAGATCAAGAAGGTTTGAGATTGGAGGTATTGGAGACCGCATCCCCTTAATAAAGGTGATGACCTGATGATGGATGATGAGATGATATGATTCTGTGTGAACACTGAGGCCTGTGAGAGGGGTACCCTTTGTGAGCTCGAAAACGTTCAGCTTTTGAGAGAGTTTTAATAAGGGAAACCTACATGATTTTGCTGAGAGGATTTTAGGGATTGTGGAACAATGGATGCTGACCAGAAGGTATTGGATGCTGGGCTTGATAGTAAATATTAATACGCTAATTAATTGTAATAGCAAACTATTTTCTGGGGAGCTGGACTTGATTAATAGGGGGAGGTTTCTGGTCAGGATAAAAATATTAGGGGGATGTCAAGGTGAAAATTCAGGTTTTATATTAGTTTAGTATTGGGGGCTTGAGCTGGGCTTGATTAATAGGGGGAGGCTACTTGATCCTAGGTGCGCATTACTAGGAACAAAGGGCATCGCTACTAGGAGCAAGGACGCTACTACGTAGTAGCTCCTGGCCATACTACCATACTACTAGTGATGGACAAAATCTCTGAGGGACCTCCTGGGGACAGTCAGGGGAGAGGTCCGCCGAACCAACCAGGATGGACCGACCCAAGCCATAGATTTGTTGAATCCTTCGTTTGGACCCCGGAGGTATGCCGGGGTCTGGTTGACTGCACTTTCGTGTGGGGTGAATACTTCAAGTAGTCACGATTCGTTGAAGGGAAGATAGATGAAGATAGTTTCGATGTTCATGCCTCCAACTATCATTGAAACTCTATAGATTTGTAAAGCCGTGATCTATATGAACTTGACAATCACATGATATTGTTGCCACGATTCCACGATGATTTCCTGTTTTTCCCACACGATTCCACAAAGAGACCCATGGGTAGGAGCAAGGATGCTACGAACGGGGCTCCTGGCCTTACTACGAACGGAGCAATGACGCTACTAGGAACAACACGTGGATCTTTGGACTCAACGTCGACTCCATGTCGACTCCAAACTGCGATCGGCTGGACTAAACACGAAGCTGACCGACCGTCCACAGTTGGTTTTTCCAAACCTGGAACTTGCCCCGATGCCCAACATTCTGGGTTGCAGGTTCAGTGAGGCTCCACCCCTATGGCTCTGAAAAATAACCTGGCGCGGCACCGCGCTAACCGAGATCTATCGGCTGAACCGACGGCGGCCCGAGAGCTCTGGACTGGGCGACTGGGCAATCGAACAGCGATGGTCGATGGTGTGTTGAAATGGACCAGGAACAGGATGGAACAGGTGTTCACATGTTTTTTTGCACCAGTTGGATCAAACTGTTCCTTGTTCACTGCAGAATACTTTTTTTTCAACACAATTTGGATACTGTAATTTATTTTGCTAAATCAATCTTCACTATTCTTTCTGGCAGGGATCGTTTGGGAGGGTGGGGGACATTGAACGAAGGATCTTTGGAGATCTCGACAAAAAGCACTTTTAGACCGAAGACACGTTACTTTGAGGGTCTTGAGACATTTTGAGACTAGATCCAGAAGCAGAGTCAAAGCAGGTCGTTTGTTCGTTGTGTGGTTGAATGGCATGGCCCATGAGTGTTCTTTTTGTAGCCTCGGTTTCGTGAACCCCATCGCAACCTCTGAGAAGACGACGATGTTTTTGAATGCCTGTCATCAGGAGGGGTTGTCCAAAACACATGTTTGCTGGAGGGAATGTACCTCATTTTGGAAGAAACCTATTCATTGTAACATAATTAATGTAACATCATGTAACATCCAATAGTTGCTCTAAAGTGGATTGAAGTGGTTTAAGAAATCGTCTGTGATTATCCGATGTGTTTCTGAAGGATAGCCAGGTCCTTGACACACCAGGTCCGAACCAAGTCGGTGTCTTTCGCTCATGCTGGGTCGACACGTCTCATCCCAACAAACATCTTCACTCGGTTCTTCGCTCAGAGACACGGGAGATGTTCGAAGGGTTGAAGGTACTTTGGATTTGTATTCCCAGACTCAGACACTCCATGTATGGAATACATGCTATATGATGTGTTTTGCCTATAGCCTACATTGACCCCCCAAACCGCCCCAATGTCTAGGCAAATATGGCATAATTACATTGGAATTTGAATAAAGAGATCGAGACAGTCCAACCTATTATTGCTCCTAGATGGGTTGCCCTCCCTTTGCCAATTCACATCCAATTTGTTTAAGCCAGGAGCGTTTGGCACACGTGACAAACAATGGACGATCGATAGAATGCTGACTTGTCACAGCTGTGGCTCTCCACGGCATTCCAAACAATTGCAAAGGCAAACCCGTGAGAAGTGCCCTCCGTATGTCACCCACAAGAGGCAAAAGTGATGTTCTTTTCTAGGTCATGGTGGAGGTTCGTGTTCAGCTTGTAGCTTGTAGTAACTATATACCATGTCTTTTGAACACTTTTGCTCCATGGGGTTGAGAATTTGATGAATCGCTGAACGGCAATATAACCGTTCCACCCAAAGGTATCCATAGTATTCCATAGTCCTTGCAAAGATATAGTCTGATTCCGCTATATCCCACTTAGACCTGGCCATGGTCAAGCGGTCGCTTCGCCCGGAAGGCGGCAGCAAGAAGGAAGTGGCGTTCTTGGCCCGGATGCCCGACAGGACGGTGGTACGGACGGTACGCGAGGATGGTCTGGGTCGTCACATGGTGCGGGAGCAACATGTGGTGATCCTGGATGACTGGCGTTTTTCTTTTGTGGTTCAATCCACACATGCCGGGCAGAGCCGATGTGGCTGCCCGAGATCGATTGCAGCTTCCAATTGCCAAAGTTCTTCAAGAAGTCTCAATTCAGCGGCTTTCGTTTGGCCATCATTCCTTGACAGCGCCGTGGCCAAGGATTGAAACAATCCAAGTTCGGTCCCACCACAGTCAAGTCGTACTTGGCCGCCATTTTCTTACAGGCGGTGCGGATCGACCCCTCAGAGGCGCACTGGACTCATTTGAAAGCCATGCTGACCGCAAAGAAGACAGTGACTGCGATCACCACCCTGCTTCTATTGATGTCTAAGTACAACAAGGGGAGCTGGGCGCAGGCAGTCATGATTATGCGGAACGCTGTAGACTTTCAAGTAGCGGTGAACTTCTTGTGTTCCGCCCCGCTGAGTGAAGCGCTTTGCATCGCTTACCTGGGGCTCCCTGACATTGACCTCAGACTCTGCCAGCGTATTGGTGTGATCACTGACACATGCACACGTGTTGGTGATGAAGCCCTCATCATATTTACTACGGTACCATATGTTAGGTTGTGTTTCTTTTGCAGGACACCGCCTAGCGAAGGCCTGGTGTGCGTCGTGTTGGACGAGGCCGTGCTGTGCAAAACGGGAGCGGCCCTGCTGCTAGCTACCAGAAGGGCGGCACTCCTCCGACTATGACTCTGACAAATACCACGACATCTGGGCCAAGCGCAGCACACGAGGACACCCTTGAGGAAGAAAGATCAACCGATTCCTGTGGTACTCAGCACAGCAACACCTTGCCGCGATGCTCCGCCACAGCTCCAGCACTGGTCAACCAAGCCCGGCGCTTATGACGCGAGCCTGTCAGTAGTCGTTCGGATAGAGAGGCAAATAGACGCCGAGGCAGGACACTACAGCAGTAGCGAGCTTGCGGCAGCCTTTCGACTAGACAATGCCAGGCTGGGGTACTTGCTCGGCTGCGCAGGTGCGTCCGACACAGCAGGCGACTTGTTCAAGGCTCTTGTGGCGGGGCAGACGTCCCCCTTCCACGTGTATCCGACTGTTGAGATGATGGACGCTGCAGCAGAGCTGCTGCTCTTTTGCCACCGGTTGAAACTCTCTTGTGCTGCGCATGTTCCTGGAACAACATGAACAACAGAACTCAAGAGGATACATGAGAAGCTGTCGACGAAGAGTCAAGAAGCAGCTGACAAGCTCCTGTACTCCTGTGCTGACCGTCAAGACGGCTGAGATAACTGAGGCAGCGTTACGTGGCCAGAGCTGGCTTTTATGCTTCACGTCGGTTTGGGCACACTCCAGCACTTTTCCTGGGCTTACTGTTGTGGTTCTCGATTTAGCTTGTGGGTCCTCGGGTTGTGTTGTGGTTGTGCAGACCCGTCCAGAAACATGTTTCTACTGTTTCTTGTTTGGAAATGCAGGTTTTCATTTGCATTGGCTTTTGGAACGTTGTTGCGGGGCATCGTTTTGCGTGAGTCCCCTATCCTTTGCCAGGGGTTGGAGCATGCCAGAATATGAAGGATCACCTTGAAAACGCTTCAAGTTCTTGAGGCTTGGTTGGAATCGTGTTCACGACTTGTCGGTGAACCAATTGTCCACAGGAGGGCGACGGGAATGCTTTGTTTGGTGTTCGATCAGATTTGTTTGGGGCCAAGGCTTTCTCCAGATCTATGAACCAGCATGAGGGCACAAAGGAAATCTTTGCTCTGACGAAGGACTTGGGCAATTGCTTTGGCCAATCCAAGGGTCAAATTCTGTACCGGGGCATTTCCGTCGAGCGGGGTGAAGACGTGCAAGGGGGCACCAGGAAGGCTGGAGCTTTGGCAGGAGTCGCAGACAAACTAGATGCTCATTTCAAGCGCATCAGCATTGCTTTGGAAGCTCGTATGGTGTGGAGAAGGTTTGGTCGAGGCAAGATCACACTTGAAGCTTTGGCAGTCATAAGCCGGAGATTGCGGGAGGTTTCCTTTGTAGTCCTGCTGGCTGCCTTCAGGGACCTGTGTAGCACGGTCATGACACATATCATGACTACACAGGAATCGGTTGAGCCGTGGGTGGCGCAGGCAGCCGACCAGCGGTGCTTGCATGCGATTGATGCGCTGCTCCTTGGACTTGGCAAGGCGGAAGATCTGATTTGCGTATGCGTTTTGTTGGCTCAATGGGCACCTGCCGCGGATCGCGGTCGTTCCTTGGAGATTGTTTCTTGCTCCTGGTTTTTGCGCGAGCGCAATGATTGGGTCAGTGGGGGGTTCCTGTTGGAGTCTTTGTGTGTGTTTGTGTTTGTTACGCTGCCTGGATTGTAGTTGCATTTGCGTGCTGCAAAGCTTTGAAACCCTAGGGCACTCTATTGAGCCACCTTCCACGGTTGGTAATGCACTCACCGCCGATCTTCAAAGACGTCGAGCTGGCCACAGATTTGCCAGAGGCCTACACAAGAGGCCGTGCTCAAGGCAAAATCTGTCTATTTGACCTACTTTTCCAGGTATTTGACCTACTTTTTTTGAACTTTTTGCAAGATGTTGCCAATTTTGAGGCAGCATTGTCCAGAAAACATGCAGTGATCGCCAAGTTATCAAGTCCAGTGATATTTACTGGGTTTTGGGGTAAGAAAGACCTCATTCGGGTTTCATTCCTGTGAGCCAGCTTGAAGCACCAGTGGGGTGTTCAAAAACAAAAAAGCCACCGATGCGTAGCATCTAGTAGATGATCTCCACTGTGAAATTCAAAAAACACATTGCATCCTGCCATCTTTTTTTGAGATCGTCTTTCTTCATTTTCCCAAAATTGATTCGCATCGTTTGGGAAAACATTGTGCAAGAAGGGCTCAGAACCACCACCTGGCAGCCTGGATTTGGTGCACTTTCAATAATTGCATGACTTCTGCTCTCACATTGGGCATTCGTAGATCGAACCCCGTCAAAATACCAATGGACAGCGCAGCTGGCATGAGAACAGCCAAATTGAGTCTCGAAACCATAGATACCATTCTGGGCCGAGAAAAATTTATGCAAAAATCTGCCCGGGCTCAGACTGACCTGCCCTGCCCATAGCAACGGTGGTCCCTGAAGCTGGTTCAGTGGTTTCATTACAATCCATACACAACCCCTGGCAGCCATGTAACTCTCCCAATCATTGTCATCCTCCACTTCTGAAGGTAAAAGCCACTGAGCCCTCAGAGTCTGATTGCGCAAGTATCACATCATCACAACCTGATGGCAATGAAACATGGTCTCTCATCTCCTCATCAGAGGATGAAGAAATCATGTGAACTATTGGGGCGGCCATAATATGTAAATCGAACAAACTGTGAGCCAAATGCCTTTGTGAGTACAACCAAATGTTGAACATACTGGAAGTATCTGAAGTAACTGAATGAGAACTTACCGGATGACAAACAATCTATAAAATCGTCAGCTTTCCTCGGCTTTGGTCAGGCTGGAGCATTCCAAAAAAAAACTTTCACTGGTGAGATTCCTTTATGCACCAGCTAAGACCAATGTCCAGTGCTATCATTGTATGTCAATCCGTTGCTCACACGGCGCGAGTTGCATCCAACCGATCTGGAATAGCGGCACTTGCCGCATCCCAGTGTCACTCCTTCAGGAATGTGCACAATGGCTGGTGTTGCCTTCACTCTCGCTTTTGTTTTGGCTTTCACTGCCGGGCCTTTGGATGATGTGGCTTTGGATTTTGCTTTGGGAGTCGCAGGCAAAGACATGGCCATGGATTTTGGAGGTGGGGGTGGCGCTGGAGCAGCTCCTGGAGCTGGCTGCGGGCTCTTGGCAGGCGGTTCAGTCGCCAATGCGCCCATTGCTGCTGCCAAGGCCCACTCTTGTGTGGGCCTTCGCAACCATGTTAAACACATAAGTATTCCTTGGGCCTCCTAGCCTCATCCTCAACAACTGCTGCTTCAAGCATGGCTTTCCACGCGTTTGAAAAGAAACCACACTTGCACATAAATAAATACCAGTATAAATATGTATACACATATATATATATATATATACATCTAATAACCACAGCCATACTTTATAGCCTGTGAAATGTTCACAAGCTCTTGGCAGCATTTAACGGTTGCACTGCAACATGGGAGCTGATCACAGGACTTGATAACTTTGATGCACTCTTGGCGATCACTGCATGTTTGCTGGACAATGCTGCATCAACGTTGGCAACATCTTGCAAAAAGTTCAAAAAAAGTAGGTCAAATACCTGGAAAAGTCGGTCGGACAGATTTTGCTTTGCTCTTGGTCCTTGTCAGTGCGCCTCGAGGCACGCGAGACCACCCCGAAGCATCAAGGTCAAGGGCAAGAAGGTCAGGGTTCCATGTTGGGTGGCCAGATCGTTCAGTGCGAGAGTGCCTGCAGATTGGAGATTCCCCAGGTACTAAGAAAAGCCTCACCTGAAGGCAGGTTCTTCAGAAGCTGGAAGGTTTCGGCACCATCCCTCGAACCGGTGTCTTGTGCCAACAGCCTTGTACACAGACTTGAAGCGGATATTGGACGGTCTTGCATCTGCTCGCCCCTTCCTCAAGACATTGCAGGGCGAGTTGACGTCAATGCTTGGCCGTAGGTGTGAAACCGGCATGTCGGACCTGCAAAGTGCAATGTCCTGCTGCTGGGATTGGGAGGCGTTGTTGCGAGTGGAGCCTTCAAGGTGCCACGAGGCAGCTTTCCTGTGTTCTGGCAGATTTTTTAAGCAACTTTTTGCTTTGCCCAAAGACGCACGTAATGTAGACTCGACGCCCGATATAGGCTGCTGGCACCATTTTGTGAGCAGACCACGGTGTACCAGGTATTGCTTCCGGGCGTTGAAGCCTTTCCTTGCTCATTGCCTGTGGCCAAGTCCAGATACTCTTCCTATGAAGCGACAAAGCGTGTCTGACGCTGAGGCTGGCTCGGCGCCCCGCACTTGCCCTCGCGTGGATGGAAAAAGAGTTATAAACACTTGCCTGTGGAGTGCCATACGCTCGCATCGAACCATAGCTTTTTCTAGTAGAGGGTCCCATAAACAAAAAGTTGAGAAGAGTTGACTAGGACAAGTCTGTTGTGTGTTGTGGTTGTGTGTTGTGATGTGGTTGTGTGTTGTGGTTGTGTGTTGGTTGAGGTCCGGCAGTGCCCAGTGCGCTCGGGAGCTGGCGGTTGAGGTCCGTTGGGGAACACTGCCATCTGCAGCTGGCGGTTGAGGTCCGGACGGAGGACTATGTGGCTGACATCAAATCTAACAACCCTCACCTGGGGAAGGTACTAGCTTTGAAGTTTCCGAAACAAACTATAAGCAAATCCAAATAAGTGATGCAGGTCGTTCTTCGCCCATCGGATTTCCGTCTAAAGGACACCGCGGTGACCCGCTTCAAGCGGGTTTTTCACCATGGTGGTTACGTGGATGGAAAACGGCCTCCGAAAACAGCTGAGAATCTCATTCCACGTAACAAACCAAAAGGATCATTTCAGGGTAGAGGTCTCCCAACACCGACTGGTCTCCAGATGTCACGGACGGGCTGAGCGAAGTATGAAAAGCCGATCGAATGAGTTGGGATGAATTTTTGGGAGGTCCAAACTTTGAAAAATCGGTGTTCATCAATCACAGTGGTCCCCAAATCGACAGTGGCGCGCTTTCCAATACATGTTTAGTGGGGATGTACTTTTCTACCTCTTTGGGGGGTTGTATAAGCAAGGTCCTGTCGACATGTCACTCCCAAGTTGGCTGTCAATGTGGGCCCGGCAGGTCAGTCTACCCAGTGCAACATCCCACGCCGCGTGGGTCAAAACTGCCCCCCCAAAAAAACGACTCCAAGGGAAGCTCGAAACCTTGGGCCGTTTTATGTTGTTTGTTTTGTTTCTATTTGATAGCAGGTGCCTGTTTCAGCAGGGGCATGTAAAGAAACCCTGGGAAGTTAAGTTATGTCAGTGAGATTCTGGAGGAAAACTGCTATATGTTGAAATTCCTGGGTGTTAGTTTTTCTGGTTTGGCTGAGCTGTTCTGTTTTCCCCGATTCATCTCCACTTCGATTTCCTAAGAAAATCACAGCTGTTCCATTAATGGATTGGCTAAAGGGAACATCAACAGGACACCATAGTGAAAACACCTCTCGAAACCATGGGTTTCGTGTGATTTCCCCTTAAACATCCTCAATACATTTTAATACATCTTAATGCAAGTTCTGGTACGGTATGACCAAAAATCCTTTTGCGCACTTCGGCCAGGTCGACAAGCAGAAGATTCGGAACATCACACAGATGATGGCTCTGAAGCGCATGGTCCGGCCCCTCACACCAGTGGAGCGCGGCGTGTGGACCGGTCACAATCAAGCAACCAAGATATGTGCGAATTGGCGGGGGAATGACATTGGATGTCGCCCTGGCTATACATTGGATCTTCCAAAGATGCAGAACTTCTGCCCTTTCAAAGCAGAACCTTTGGGATCTTCCAGGTATGCGTGAACTCGGAGGTTTGGTTTTACGTCTCCAGTAGCAGATTCCAACGGATTTAAATCTAAGGTCGTCCAAAATTGTCCCCAAACCCTCGAAAATGGCAGCCCACCAAACCCAAACCACATGAAGCTAACTCCAGTCGCAGTTTCTGGAAACCAACCATCGGGTGCTTCTAGAAAGAGTGACTCCAACAAAAATCAGGATGCTTGCTTGCCCTGCCTGTGTGGCTGCTTGTGTGGGTGCTGCTTGCCTGCCTACTTGCTCTCTGGCTCGATCTGGCTCGCTGGCTGGCTTGCTTTCTAGGATTCCATAATTCAAATCCTGGGGATCCACTGACCATCTGAGAAGGTGAGGACGGAGACACTGTTCTTGGCCGGCGCCGTCGGGCCCAGTCGTACCGAACCTGAGAAGGTCGCAGTGGATCGCTAGGGAATGACTCTTGATGAATAAGCCCCATTATATATGAAGAGGCTGTTCAATCCATTTATTCATCAAGAGTCTGACACTACCTGGAATCTCCTCAAAGATGGTCTTTCTCCAAAGATGTGCCATCACCTTTGGACGCTGGGCTCCCCACCGAACCTGGACCCGAGCTATGCGATTCGTACCTGGGAACATGGGACATGAGCCCCCCAAAAAGCAGGTACTTGATGATACTTGGACCCTTTTTTTTGGTACGAACGGGTGATCGACTCCAGGAAGCTTCTTCTAAGGGAGCTTGTCTGGTGGAAGACCCTTGCGTCCATCTGACCCATCTGACGGACCGATCTTTTTTGGTTCGTTCTTATGGTTCGATCCCCTTTTGGGGAGTCATGGGAACATATGTGAAATAGGCGCGTGTTTTTCTTTTTTCAGGTTCCGAAACAAGCAAATCCAAGTGACCGTATGGTAACTATTGCGAGGCTGTTGAAGCCCCCCCCTCACCCTTCAGCTTTGTTTATTCTCCTTCCCCATCATCAAAGAGCCTTGCGGCTGTAGCCAATGCCAAACACTTAGCCACCTTCGCACAGATTGACATCCTTCAGACATAGAATAGAAGAAACAGGTTCCGAAGAACCTAGCAAATTCACATCACTTGCTTACAGCAGGTGTCTCCAGCCACCCCCACATGCTCCCTAACAACAGATCAGTACTGGTCTTTCCAAGTATGAAACAAAGCCATGACCGGCCATTGACGAAGGACCAATCATTTGAACTGCACAGTGCTCTAACCACCGTTGCATCTCTCCTCGCAAGCCCATTCTCACAGCGAAGATGACCCCAAGCGATCCCTTCCCGAACATGTTTTCGCAACGAAGTGACCCTGGGCTTACCCTATGTCCAATGTGCATGAACACATGATCAACGCGCATATAATATATATATATATAGAGATCTATATAAATAAATATAAATATTTTCTCATGATGTCAGTTTTGCCAATTTGTATTTGTGGTTCAATCATGTTTCTTGTCAGAGTCTACAAGCTTCTAGCAGCTAACAATAGGAAATGTTCAGATCATCCGATCCTACAACCTATTTGCACTCACTAAACTTCCCGCTTTCCGTATGTCAGAAGCTTAACCGGTCCACACCATTGCCTTCATCATGCTGCCAGATGCTGGCCAGGTAGATGCTTTGTGGATGGTGAGCTGTGAAAAGTGGCAGCATCCCAATATCCAGAGGCTGGATCTCGGCTGTTGGAACAAGAATCAAGACCGGAAGAAGGAACAAGCTCGGTCTTCCTGTGCAGTCAATGCTCTACACAGCACTAGTCACACGACTATGTCAGACTATATGATGTTACTGTGATAGTCAACTACTATCAATTATACTCCTGAAATACTTCACTCCTGCTTCAGTTTTGGTCACCCAAAGACCCCCAGGAATGGCCAGGTCACCCGTCACCAGTGGCTTTCCGCGGCCGAGCCACCGTCCCGCGCCACGGGGCGGATGTCGCACCCCAGGCTGTTCCAGGTCTACCACTCTCCGTGGCTTGGATGAGAGACGGACGAGCCTGAGCCTGGTGGTCACAGATCGAGCGTTTCCATGTGTGTGGCACAAGTTACCAAAGCTACAAATTGGGTGGTGAAATGGGGTAGTGAATGTAGGTCATATTTACATGGGATCGTTTGGGCATGAGGATTGGACAACATATTTTGGCTCGGCCCCCCGAAGACTGGCTATCTTCCACGAGGTCAGTCCCTCGGTTGCCAGAGATTTGGTCAGTCACTCATGTGAAATAGCCGTTAAAAAGCTGCTCAAGCTCTTAGCGAGGGGGTTGACGGAGTGAATGCGGTCGCAGCGGTTTCTCATGCGGTCGGCGGTCTTGCGGCTTGGGGCCAAAAGGAAACAAATCTTGGGGGAAGATTGCTATTGACCACCCAATGGAGTTTTATAAAGTTTACATGCATTGGGGCGAAAATCGCTTTTCGGCATCTATTCCCCCATTTCAGTGTCCGCGTACAGTACATGTTTCATTTCTGGGAGTACAGTACATGGCTAGGGAGCTTTTCCTCCATCCCTTTCATGGTTCAGGAGCGTCACCATATCCCAGAAAGGAGCTGCTTAGGCATGGCTCCGACGCCAAACACCTCGGGGCGCTGGAAGCTTGTGCTGACGCGCCTCTTGTGTTCTGTTGGCTCCGTGCGGTTGGAACATGATATGTGCGCGGCACGTGCCGCCGCCGGTGGCTTCTACATTGTCCCTGTTCAACATCCGTTCAAATTCTTCACCCTGGAAGTCCAAGAGTATCTTATGGTCACCCTAGTCTTTAGTTGATCCGAGATCCGAAAGGAATTGCGTTTACTTTAGTGGTGCCCAAAAAATGTTGCGTGTTGTGCCAGTGTCAAATGTTACGAACAACCAGGATTTCCTGGGAGTAACTGTGTCAACCTTGGACAAGGGGAACTGCCAAGATTTTCAGAAGCTAGTAGGTTGGAGGCCATCGCTACTAGGGTGGAGGCCATTACTACTAGTAGCAAGGACGCTACTAGTAACAATTTGAGCTGCAACTGTTCATTGATCAACTCTTCAAGATCAATCAATGGAGGTATTCTTGCTACTAGTAGCGATGCCCGTTGTTACTAGTATAGCTTCTTGTTACTAGTAATGCCAGGTGCTACGTTCGGTTCGCTTCTTGCTCACCATTTTCAGAGATCGACTCGATCGACTCGAGGACGCACATCATCATGCGGATGGAGTGCGCCGCTCCGATCCACTCCCATCGGTTCCGCGTGGCTCGACCGTCCGATCGAACATGATCGCATGACGATTTTCACACAATAGAACCGATCGAAGTAGATCCCTAAGCGTACTGACCGTCCGATCGAACAGAGAGTACCTTTAGGGATCTATACTTGTGGGTTCTATTGTGTGAACATCGTCATGCGATCACAACTGGAGAGTGGTTTCAGAAGAGACATCTTCGGTCTTCTCTGACATCTACTCTGAAACCACTTGTAACGCTTTTGTTGACGAAATGCTGCAGTTGAGTTCTCAAGATGATGAGCACCTTGACAATTTCTTCAGAATGACCAACCTCCATCGGACCCTTTTGGGCTGCAGCATAGAGATCTGAACGTTTCACTTTCCCAAGTGAGTGGGACATGCTTCAGTACGCAGGTCCCAATTGAGTTGGCCTATGCAACATGTTTAAGATCGCCTGGTATATGGCAGTGGGTCCAAACCCGGACCCCCCCCCTGCCCCTAGTCTATTCTATTCATTTTGGTGGTCAATCAACCCGAATCCACTGTTTTGACCCACTGCGATATGCCAGTGCAAGCACACTTATAGGAGACAAGAGGTTTTCATGCCATTCAGGACATTGTCCTGATGGCACCCAGACAGTCTTTGACCTGTGGGTGACACAGATTGGAGGTCGGAGCGATGGTGGGCAGTGGGGGTTTAGGAGATGGCCTGAGCCAACCTACATGTTTGGCTCTGGTCCTGAACGCTTATTCCTCTGTTGAATCTAGCAGGCCTGAAAAGTGACTCCAAAAACCCAGATAGAAATTGACAGGTCAGGTAGCGGTAGAGGAAATCGAACACTCCTTTTCCATCTCCGGTTTCACTCGTGCCATGTGTTGGCTTAGAGAAAGCTTCACCTTTGATCTCGATGACATGTCGGTCGTGGGACGCCTTTGGGACATGTGATTCCGATGAAGAACGAAACCAGTGGGCCAGACCATGGTGTGGACGGCCTTCCGCTTTCGAGCTGTGGGCGCACACCGACCCAAGCGAGAGTGTTTTTGCATGTGTTTGCTGTGTTTTCTTTTGTTGGTTCGCATGTTTCTTTTTTGTTTAGAGCGTCATTTTCCTTCCCGGCGGTCGGAACAATCCTCAGTCACCCTTGGGTGTCATTTGTTGCCTGCAGTTTTTAAGTACCAAGAGCTTTGCCTGCTTTTGGACATGAAACAGACGCGGTATGGCCCAGATTTGTGGTGCGAAGGGAGTGCCATTGACAGTCCCAAGAACGGATGGGTAGAGGCTACAGGATATGACAAGAGTACACAGGAAAAGCACATCATCAGATAAAAATGCTGCATGAGATGCTTTGCTCAACATCTTGGATTAGACTTCGACCGCAAGTTCTACCTGACTTCCACATACTTCCACCATCCCTGACTTCCCTCCCATCCCTGATCCTTCCTTCCTCAGACTCTACATCGCCATCCCCTTGTGCCTCGCCATGTGCTGCCCCTTCTTTCCGGATCGCCTGGTGCTGGAGCGCCGCTTCGACCTGGAGCTGCACAGCTTCGGCGAGCGCGCGGACAACGACGGGGCAGAGGGATGGAGCTTCGGGATGAAGGTGACCTGGCGAAGTGCGGAGTAGGTGATGGTTTTGAAGGGTTTTGACATGGTTTAATTGACATGGTTTTGATATTTAACATGTTTTTTAATTGTGTCCCATGTTGTTTTCCCATGTTTTTTTTCCCTATATGTATATGGGTCAATCCCCCAACCTCTGGGGGCGATGTTGTAATTCTTATGCTTTACAGGTTCCTTCCGTTGCGCAACTCCAAGGTGAGCTGTTGCGACAATGGCCTCGTGCCCAGACCGAATCTCATCCGGGCACCCGCTTCCGGGTCCGCTTCCGGTCGCGCCCTGTTGTCTTGGGTGGCTCTGCGACGGTCGCAGCTAGATTCAGCGGAAGGTCGTTGGGAAGTAGTTCCCGGGAGAGGCCGAACCATGACGCAATTGATCGAAAGCAAGAACGGAGATGGATGTAGACTTGCTGTCACTGTTGTGTAAGGCGCCCAAGGGGATAGCATGCCGCATCCACACGGAACCCACGACATGCAATTCTCAGCTTGAAGTGTCCGTGTTGTCAGTTGGATCATGTTGGATCCGTTGACTCCGATTCACTGTTGAACATCTCAACACGATGTAAAGCGATCATCTAAAGATTGACGTTGTTCTTCCACACGAGGCTCTTGCGCGAAAGCTCACATCCACGAAGCCATGTCAGAATCGCTTAGACACGTCATTTTGCTACGTACTATATATTATAAATGTATGCCGTATTTGCCTACATTGGGGTGGTTTGGGGGGTCAATGTATGCAATATACCATACATGGAGTGTTTGGGATACATATATAATATGTGTATATATATATACGTTTTTTCGCTCCGGATGGTTCCGGTGGTTCCGCACTGTTCAACTGTCCTTCGACGGGCCGCGACGACGGTGTGGTGGAGACCTTTGACACGTTTCGCGGACAACGGGTTCGGGTGAAAAAGGCCTGAACGGCCTGGCCTGAACGATGTAGTCAAAGGGTGAACAGGTGACACAAGCCAACTACAAGAGGGACTGCATAGCAAAAAGAGTAGCAATATGACAACAATTAAACACATGAGTTAGAACAATTAGTATACAGTCCAATACAATCTCTTCATTGCTCCTCTTTCAGTTGCTATTTGGTCTTGGTACTGTCAATTTATGTGCGGTTTTCCATCTTTGTCCCCGACTCTTTTCCATCAACGTCGTTTTCGCACATTCGGTTCGACGATTTAGCAGAGTGTTTGTGAAGACCAAACACTGGGGGA
Organism: Durusdinium trenchii; assembly: GCA_963970005.1. NCBI lineage: Eukaryota > Dinophyceae > Suessiales > Symbiodiniaceae > Durusdinium > Durusdinium trenchii. The sequence continues at coordinate 316,008 of CAXAMN010001581.1, forward strand.
CACAAGCATCCAATTGACTCAAAGCACACAGGATTCGAATCCAATTGCCCCGGTTGAGCGAACCAACACCGTCAAGCGGGGTCAACTGGGTCAACTGGGACCCTTTCGCAGTTGTTTTTTGTGTTTTTCTTTCTCGAAACGGAATCCGATGTCTACCCTGTTGACATACGCAAATCCAAGAAATACACAAGTTGATGACGACTTATATTATATAGACCCCCAAATAGAAAGAAACGTAGATTCCACTAAAGATGTAATATTGGAAGCCGATTCTATCTATGTGGGGATCACTTGTTCATTTTGGAATTTCTCGAACTCCACTGAACCACCGCATTCTCACCCGATCATGCTCATGCTGGGTTCCAACGGCCCGTCCGACGCCTTTTTGCGGACACCACGTCTTCTCCCAGGTGATCCTTGACGTGGATCGATCCGTTTCTTGGAGAAGCGGATCGACCGAATCGACCGAAGGTGCTTGAGAGGGTCCTCCGAGGCCAGACCGAGAACTCGAGAACTCCTCCTCCGCCGAAGGCGTCCGATCCTGGTGGCGCCATCCGTTGCGCAATGAACATCCAGTGATGAACCAGAGAGAGCCATTCCCTCTGATGCAAGGAATTGGGCTCAACGTAGTCGATCCCAGATGAAAAAGCTGATGTTTGTTCAATGTTCTTCAGCTTAAGTGCAGCCATGAAAAAACAACAGTGTTTTCAGTTGATCCGGTCATTTTCACAGCCATGAGGGTTTTTCAGCTTGGCTGTCACATTTTTGGCTGCAGAAGTAGCTGCAGAAGTAGCTTGGTCCAGCGGTCGTGCTTCCCGTTCGAAACCGGGATCGGTGTCCGGAGATGGCGGCGCGAAAACGGCGGGGTGACGCAAGATCCTTACGGCGGGTGAGCCCCGGTCTAAAGGTCCCCCTCCAACATCTGTTTGTTTAATGACTCACTTCAATGCAAGAGAACCTGTTTCAATGTACCTGGGGTTTGATGTTTGGAAATGACTTCGTTAACAGGTCAAGACTCGTATCCACAACGATGTTGACCTTAAGTAAGGAAACTCCGATGCGCGATGCCGAGTGTCCGTCGGTGTCTAAGGATGACACAATTCGCCGAGAGCTGGCAAGGAATCCAGAGTGTGCCATCTTTCCGGGCTATGTCATCCGAGTGGTGAATGGCTCGACGCAGGGTCATCAGATGTTGGCGGAATTCCATTCCTCCAGCAGAGTTCAGCCCCTTGGTGGCCGTTCTGCCGTTGTGTGTCAACATCCTCAAAGATTCCTCGAGCAGAAAACATCCCACGATCCGTGACATGTCGACGGCCGCTCCTTGTGGTCACGGCTGTTCCGTCTTCGAGATCCCCGAGGTTTAAACAACAAATAAACAAATATCTTTGTGGGTCGAGTGTTTTTTCCGATCCCTTAGGTACAAATGATTGGGCCTCCAAACCCGTGAATTCTCAACCAGATAGGCACAACGGGTCGACCTGTTTTTCTTGTTTTTTTTTCCTCCTTCCACTGACTGGGTGAGACTGAGGGGCCGACTGTCTCCCTGGGTGCGTTGCTCCGTATCGAGACACCGTCCGTATCGCGTCGAGGATCACGGTGTCTTCATTTTCGACTGACCTACAGAAGGCCACCTATTGGGAAGCGTTTCAGGCACGAAGAAGAATGAAGAGCCTCAAGCAGATGGCCAATCTCTTCCTGGATCTAACGACCTCCGACCTGGAGGGTCTTCCACCGTCGACTTGCTGCATTTGCTTGGATGACGTGACGTCCCAGTCGGTGACGTCGGTCCAGGTGAGTTGCCATCACGTGTTTCACAAGGACGAAGGGGGGCGGGGAGGGTGGTTTTGGATATGTTATATACTATATATATATAAGCTTAGAATGGCTTATATATAGTTTAGGCGGTTCAGATATATATATTTTTTTTTTTAAATTATGCCCCATATACGATATGTTGAGCTTTAGCGTTTCACACATGTTTATTCTTAAGGTGGAGTCATTCGATGTACTGGATGATTCAACATACTGACTACCAAACCAGGAGTGCATTGTGGGATGGCTCAGCAGCAAGGCTCCCGAGCTCCCAGCTTGTCCTTTGTGCAAACAGCAGCTTCGGCCGATGGAGGCAACGAAGGCGACGAGGGAGAAGTGCTTGGAGGAGGACATCACCATAGATTTCGTTTAGGTGCCCAACACAGAAGACTCAGAGTAGGTACTGCCTGTGGCTGTGTGAGAGACTCCATAAATCGTAGTCAATTCGATGCCCATCCAGTCATGTCGCCGTTAGATCAACAAAAGTACATCAGAAAGTACTTGGTCTTGCAGTTCATTGTAACGTTTGCTATGTGCACCCGGTCTGGGCATTGCACACACGTTCCCGCCATCAAGTTCAACCTCAAGGGCTTTTCGCCAACGAACCCGAAGGTTACGCTTTGATGTTGACACGTGTTGACCCTGGTAGAAAGAATCCCAGCTGTGTTAAGAGGAAAGAATCCCACCGAGACAGTGGGTAAGAACAAAACCTTAGAGTGGTTGAGTGGAAAGTCCAGGGTGGAATCAATGGCGCCATACTTCTCCTACAAGTCCAGTCTGACCTAGTAGAACCTCGTAAAACCTATAGTACGTCCTGAATAGCAGGGCGGGTTCTTGTATATCCAACTCGAGGAACATGAGGTCAAACTGACTTGTAGGATTCCGTGTGAATAGGGCTCCGATCCGCGCGGGATCTCGGCGAAGAAGTCGTTCCCGAGCGGGATCTCGGGATGCTCGGGATGCTCGCCTGCGTTGACAAGAGCTGCGTTGACAGTCTCGTTGGGTGATGGTTTGGAAGCTGATGTTCAAGCTTTGCATGGCATGATCAACCTACTCAATAATTACTCACCAATTAAGATGTTCGGAGTTGAAAGCATCAACCAGTTCTGCGTGGGTTCTCCAAATCATTTCTTCGGCCACGAAGCCGTTGGCTGACAGACCCCGACCGAGCCGGCGCTCGAAAACACGCGTGTGGCGGGTGAAGAGCGTGCGCGCTCTGCGCAGTCTCTCCGAGCTCTGAAACGCAAGTCCGTCCCCACGTGCCCTGCATCATGCAGGAAAGATTAATATAATCATATAACATGGTCCAGCTTCTTCAGTCATGGTCCAGCTTCTTCAGTCATGGTCCAGCTTCTTCAGTCATGGTCCAGCTTCTTCAGTCATGGTCCAGCTTCTTCAGTTCGTGACCTTTTGAAGGTTCCTATTTCAGTGACCCGTACTCAGAGGCTTAAGTGACCGAACCAACCAGGTTATCAAAAGGTCACTTTGAAGAACCAGGGTGACAGAAGAGTTGTTGACCGTGACCTAGGTAAAGAAAGCGAGGAACCAACAGATGGGAGGGGTGCCGATAATGGGAGGGAGACTCTGGTCGTTGTTTCTGGCCCGTGGTGATCGACCTTGATTTAAGGACATGTGAGATAGTCTAAGGCAGCCAGGCACGGCTAAATGAATGCTAGTCAGCTTTGCAGCCCATGGTACGCAGCAGAGATGGGGAGCACAACATTGCCTATGGTCCTGACTCCAATTTGATAGATTCTTTAAGCGATCATGATCGAGAAAGACAGGACGGAATGATGGCCTGATCATGACAGCATACATGTACAGTACATTTAATCAATACACATTGCAAGGGAGTACATACGAATTCTGAACCTTTTCTCAGTTCCCATCCTCCCTCCCAGCAGCTGAGCCTTCAAGACTGGATGGATACTGTATGTGTCATGGCACCCAGAGCCTCAAACCAGGTCGTCTATTCTGTGCATGCTTGGTGAAGGGTCTGGGTGCCATGACCCACAGCCGAGCTCCACCAGGCTTTTGCCAACAGGTGTTTCGACCATTTAACAACAGGGTCGACTGGAACCCCTGCGACCTCACGACTGGGCCCCGGGGGCCTCGCGGGGCGATTGAACTCCTTTGCAGCATGTTTTGACCCAAAGCCACATGCCCTGCGAGACTGACGGATCCACTATAGAGTCACTAGAGCGTGTCGAATGTCAGATCATGATGGGAAAGCATGGGAAAGCTGCTATCCCATGGATATATTCCGATCTATCCTTTGTGCTTTTGGCTCCCCCCCAGAAATGGATGTTCATTTGCTTCCCATGATGTTCACCCCACATCCTCAGTCACCTCCTCCCGGTGTCCTGACGGTCCCTCACGGAGAAAGCCGGGTCCAGGTACGCGGGCGCTGGCAGTCTCCATGATCGCCTGTGCCGCGTCGAGCGCAGGTGGGAACGAACCGGACGTGGGTTGGTTGGTGGAAATCCGGACACCTTGGGGGAGGGAGGGACGTTTTTGGATCGTTTTTTGGGGTTTGAAACAGGGAGGGACGTTTTGGGGTTGCTTTCTTCCTGTTTTCAGACGCCGCCTCTGTTTTCGGGGTGTTGGACGACACATGAATTTCTCTCGGGTGTTGGACGGTGGGCTGCCCGATTGGCTTAGTTTGGAGTACGAGTGTTGAAGTACATGTTCGCTCCTGTTTCTGTTGAATCTTACACTCCCGAAAACTAACATAGACCCTGACTGTCTGGCCCCCTGGAAGAGTGTTTTCCTTTACCAACCAGTGGTGTACTCAGGGTCCATGGGATCGTCTTCCAGGTCCAGGGTGTACTGGATGAAGGTCCTGGTTGATGTGTTTTTGTTTACACACACATCAACCACTTCGCAGGCTTCACACGCCATCGACACGACATCGATACGTCGAAGCGATAGACCTTTCGGTATCGTGACACGACTCCGTAGCGGCCGCGTAGCGCTGCATTCCACGGAAGAGAAGCAAAGCGGAGACCAAGCTGGTGGAGAGGTTTTGTCATCAACCTGGTGGCTGCAGCTCAAAACGCAGCCCTGAAGTTGACAAAGAAGTGGTCCAAGAATGCGATCATTCGAATCCAGCGCAGGGGATGTTCCGTTTGAAGACGACGATCGGTGCGCAATGAGACATCTTAATTGTCGATGAGAGAACATGCTATAGAAGCATCCATCCCGTGGCAAGATGTATAGTCCGTATAGTACACTCCCTGGAATAGTTAAGGAAGTGGATCCCTTGGGTGGCAATTTTCCTCTACAAACAGGTGGTGAGCTCCTTTCATGCGTGTAACTATTGTAATTTGTGTTGCTCGTTGTGAAACCACCATCAAGCTGCACACCATCCTCATGCAGGAGGCCTCACCATCCTCAGGGAATCCACCAGAAAAACGCACCTTAAGCGATTGGACATGATCATCCGCCGTTCGTAGGTGGCATCTGAACATTCGGTTGTCCCTTGTATTCTTTGTGTCAGCTGCGCGAGAAGTGGAGCGACCAACGATCGACAGACCCAGATCGACGCTCGACGAGAGATTTCGGAAGGAATGGTCTAGTCTGGTCATGTTCGGTCTGAAGTCTGATACCTGATTTCAATTAGGAAGGGAAGATATGGGAAGATTGGTGGAAGCTTCCTTGACTTCACTGCAAAAGATCATGCCATGGGTCTCCATGGTGTTCGTCAGAGCGGCGATGCACTCGGCGACTCGACCAACGACGCCACAGGCCCTTGTCCTTTGCCAAGGCGTCCGTGTCCCAGAGCTGTTGGTCCGAGGATGTCGGTCTGAGGTCGTCCCTACTTCTTGTATATGAGGAGCATTCTAGGGGATGGAATTTCCTCAAACCATGGACCCCTGGGGGTCGACTTGACTATTTGATAGGGAAGGCCGAACCCTGGTTCGGTTTCAGAGGGTTGCGAGGGGCGGCCTCTTCCGACTCCCATCCTTCTTGAGGTCCCTGGCCACAGATTCGGTCCATCACTCAATACCCAGGCACTCCATGGGACTGCCATATATGCCGATCAATTGGGGTAGTTTTAGGGGTCAATGTAGGCATATGGCAGTCCCATGGAGTGTCTGGGATATAAGAAGGAGTCAGAAGTTCTGACAGAAGTCTCCATGATACTCTTGGCGATTGGGGAAGTTTAGATGTCCGTATAGTATGGGTGGTTTTATTACTCAATTTGCACTGACGTGAGGACAGTCAAAGGCCATTGACGTAATTGGTTGAAGCTGAAGCGACGTAAGTGACGGAATGGATTCCCCAGAACTTCCACGTCGGAGTGGTTCTTGCCCCAAAATGGGTGCAACAAAAAGCGCCAACAGACATCCACGCACTGGCGGGATGTTTTCACGACTAGTCAGAGTTGGAAGGTTCCAACGACTGAACGACCTGAGAAGGTCATGTTGACCGCGACTTCATCGGTCAACACGCCGGCTGTGCCCATCCCGACCGCGGGACCGGTCGGTCACAAGACCCGTGGACCGGTCACCCTTCGTTGGTCACCACCCGTGGCCGCCGGGAGAGGCGTCTGCACCGGTCAGATCGGCGGGTCGCATGGACCGGGCCAGCATGGCGTGGAGCGGACACAGCGACATGGGGTTGCTTCCGGGTGAGAGAGGCCAGTAAGTAGGCAAGGCCATCGCCGTTCTCGATTTGGTGAACTTGGTACATCCACTTTGGATGAGATCGGGCCCCCAATAGCCCCCGTGTCCAAGAAATCGTGTGGAGGACGGAGGCTGGGCAGGACTTGGATCCTAACCGATTTGAAACCATTCACTAGTTAGGGCACCTCACTGCCAGGTCAATTGAAACCTGTTAGGGCCGAATAACCCTCCAGCCATCGGAGACCTGTTGGGTTCGGTGCTGGTAGTCAGCTCTTGCTCTGAAAGAATTGGGCAGAAAGGAATGAGCAGCATCTGGCTGGAAAGCTGCGACAACTGGTCATCTACACATCCAGGTCCATACTCCAGACAATTCCTATATCAATCTAGGACACTGGACATGGACCCTTTCATCGTTGTCCTCCATTCTAAAGGAATCATTGCCTGATGTTCGAGGTGTCTTCCACCAGCGAGGGAGACCGCCCGAATCATGGGAGTTCCCACTTGGAGCCACCCTGCCAGCTGCCTCACCTGCCAGCGCAGCGCTGAGGGCCCAGCTCTTACAGCAGCTCTTCCGAGCCGTTTCGCATCTCCACCTTGGGCCCAAAGTGTTGGGTGACCCGGACCTGGTCGGCCGCGAACCTGCAGCCTGGAGGCAGGGAGAACCTGCAGGAGGCAGACGAAATGGATCGATCTGGATATTGATTGATATCACAGGTGGGGTGACTCGTTCCACAGCTGTGGGTGGATTTTCGGTCGAAGATCAATGGAAGATCCCCTCAACGGACGTCGAGCAGATATTTGGTGTGGTGTACCTCCACAATAAATCGTACCCTGCACAATATCTTGCGGCACATGACCAGATATCCCACTCTTCATGGGGTTTGCTATGACCAGGCAGAGGATGAATGGATGACATATCGAACCAATCAGCTACCACGATGCTGACCGGGGCACGTGCTGCACCTGAGGGCGCACGTCCCAGGTGCCACAGAGACATTAAGCCCGAAAGCTTCGACTTGCACGAGGCCGCCACACTGGGGGGCGCGTGGGGGAGCACTCGGTGGTTTTAGGTCCCAACCCCAAGAACCACATTGCACGAGACACGGGAAGGGGCAGATGGGACGTGGAACCCGTGCAGGACCGTGCTTGATCACAGGTGGGGCTTGGCCAACTAAGCTTCGTTATCTTTGGGGGGCCCAAAGCCCAAGGTCCTGGAGCTAGCAAAAGCACTTCATGTTTTATGCATCAAGAGCCTACATGATTGGCACCTCACGAAATGGCTGATGGGATATAACTTAAGGCTCAGGAGCTATCAGGCCTGGCCTGGCTTTAGAGCTGCTGGTGAGCTTTTAGGTCCAGAGCCAAACACATCCAAAAACATACTACGTACCCTAAGAATCCGGGCCCTCAAACAGATAGGGTTTGGTTCGGGCCTGGACCCCTGCCATGGAGAGCCCGTTCGGATTCGGGTATGAATGCAACCACAAAGACAATGGTAAAAGGGCCAACCAATGGAACCTCCCAGTCCCCTGACTCTGCTTGGGACTGGGCTTCCATGCGTTCCGACCTGGCACGACCGGTCCAAACCCGTCGAACGACGCCACTGACCTGGAGGTCGATGTCGCGCGCGCGTCACTGGAGGGTCGGCGTGGACCCAAGGGAACATCTATATGGGTTGGTTTTCAACTCGGATCACTGGGGTGTTCAGTCTTTGAAACAACTGACATCAAGTTGGTGGCCAATAACCCCCGCAAATCTCTCCCCCTACCTCCGATCGGATCCGCACGAGACGTGTCGGGTCCGGGTCGTAAGACGAAGAGACCGTGTCGCGCCCGCAGACGGTGGAGATGATCTCTTTGAAGTTGACCAACTTTCAACTGGCCTTTGTCGCCGAGGAGAAGACGATCGGGTCCCCGCAACCGGAACCGGGAAGACGACGGACGATCGATCGATGCGTGTAGTCCGACGTGTTTGGGGTTTCTTTGGACGCGTTTGGGGATCCATTTCTTCGAGCAACGAAAGGTTCATATTTTAATGGGTGTTTGTTGTTGGATGTGAGGGGCAGCGGCGTTCTTTCCGAAGAGAAGGGGGTTTCTCTCCCAGACCGTGTTCAGAGGTGGGCTTGGCCCTGGGGTCCTGGGGCCCGGTCGTTGTGGCGAACGAAAAACATGGAAGTGGCATGGCGTGGCCATTTGGATGACCATGATCCTCTCAAAATAGATCCGCTTCAGGGAGTGTGCAGTGGTTGTCCTCCCCCCACACGAGACGGGTTCCGTGTGGATTTGGATTCGATATTCATTCATTGGAACATTTGCATCCAGTATATGTGGGAACAACATGTGCCAGCCCTAGAGCATCTAGTGCTCCAGAAGGTATATTAGACAGGAGTGATCCCCGACTTGCATGCAATCCATGTCTCGAGTCGCATGCCATACCCCAACCCCACCCCAAGCACCTTCTCAGGAGGTGGTTGGAGGTGTAATGCATCTTGAAGAGCAAAGACCTCCAAAGGCATGGATATGCATGGATTGTAACAACTCTTCATATAACGTGTGAAATGGAGTTATACGGTGTAACCCATTGCCAGCGCAACAGGACTCGGCCATTTGTTTGATCACGCGTTTGTGAGGTCGATCTCGGCCGCTGGAACCCAATGGATCATATGATCAAACGTCACAAGTCTACGTATACAATTAGGACTACATTGCTAGTAGGTGGGAGGCCATTGCTATTAGGCTTTAGGATGCTTTAGGACACGGCTGCCATGGGAATCGAACGATTCCCACGGCCATAGCTTCCCCCGAACGATTGTCCAGACAGATGTGCAGGACTGCTGGTGTACGCAACAGTGTGGCACCGTGCCCTTTGTGGCACCGGAGATCCTCAAGGGGGAGAGGCCGGCTCCTTGTGCCGATCTCTTGGGCGCTTGGCGCTGGGGAGAGAGACGCGCTGGTCTTCGTGTGACATGGTATGACATGGGTATCCTTATGCCTTGGGACCCTGTAGAAGTCCAAAGACACAGTTTTTGGGACCACAGAGGGGAAGGACATCTTAAATAATTTAGTAATATCTTTTTGGGTCACCTATAGTCAGACCTTTAAAAATGGTCGCCTGGACTTCCAGGGCTTATGATACAATTATAAGGGATATGATGATGTATGACTCTTTGAACACCTCCCTCTGACTTCTTGGCGATCTTTACTGCAAAGCTATCCTTTCCGATCTACCCATGACATCAGGGGAGATACCAGGTCGAATCGACAGGTGCTACAGTCGGCCCCTCGCATCATATGGACTGTTGAGGAGAAAAGCACTAAAAGACCGCTTCTCTCAAAAGGGTGGTTGAAATGTAATCACCAGTCTACATCTATCTACATTAAGACCCCAAACACGTGCTTGGACATCTCGTTAACTGTTTAAACCTTGGATCTTTTAGGACTGCAAGGAAGAATGCGTTCGCCTGCCCACACTGAAAACGTCTTCGCCCAATGGGCCCTGGACGCAGAAGAATGTCTGGATGAGATGCGTGCTCAAGAAAAGGTTTCAACCTTCGTTTGAGAAGGTGCATCACATTGAATGTCTGGTGGTCGCATCACCAACGCAGCTGGCGGCCATGCTTGGGACACTCGAGCCTCTCTATTGCATATTGAGCCTAAGCTTTGTTGAGGTTGATGTGCAGGTGAATTCCAAGTCCTCCTACAGCGTTTGGTCCTGCAGCCCAAAAGAGCTGAAGTTGAGGACCTGAAAAAGGGGCAAACCTGATCTACCTACCCAGACACCATACTTGTCTGGGACTGGACTCAGTGCTGCCCCAGAAAGAGAATCCCAGAAACAACCACCCCTAGTAGATTCCTTTGCTAGTAATTACAATTCTAATTAAATTCTTATTGTTACTACTAGTAAGGCACCTGTTCCTAGTAGCGTGGCACTTGCTTCTACTAGCTTCTTGTTACTACTAGTAAGGCACTTGTTACTAGAAGCGATGCACTTGTTTCTACTAAACCATTTTCGGAGTCAGCACTGCCCCCGCACGACGACTCGTGTCGATCGTGAAAAATCGCCCTGGTTTTGCGGATCAGGTATATATCTTTACACTCCCTGGGACTAACATGGTTACGTGGAGAATGGCCCCGAAAGGAAGACCATGAAATCCACATACCAAACAGCTGGTTTTCACTCCAGAACCCTTAGTGAATTCCAGGGAGAGGATGTGAGGGTGTTCATCCCCAAACCCAGGTGAACATGTGTTTTTTTCCAGGTTCCGACACGTCGGTTTCCAGCGTCACGTCGTGTCGTGTCTGGGTCTGTCGGCCGAACGTTGGGAGTCGGACACTTCTACTGCGCGGACGTCGCTGTGGCCGGTGAGTCGTTGGTTGGTTTGAGGGGATACCGGTGTGGCACCACCAGTACGTGGCGCCAGTACGTGGCACCAGTGGTGGATGAATAGATTTGGCATGATTTGGGCACCAGTCCGTGAACCAGCAATTGTTCTTCGGTACGTGGTGCCACAGAATCGACACCCCACAACTTCCGGGTGTGGACGGAGTCCGGTGTCAGGTATGATGGAATGGCTGCTGATATGTGGGGTCAGAAGCTGAGAGCGGGTAGAGTTGATTGGATGGGCACCCCTGGAATTCTTTGTGTAGAGCGAGAGCTGGGGCGGGATCCCCAAGAATGGAAGAAGTATCCCTAGGGATCCAGTCGTACCTTCTGAGAAGGTGGACTGGGCTGGGTGCCAGGAGGGTTCAATTACCGAACCTGAGGAGGTACTTGGATCCCTAGGGTATGGAAACTGACAGCGAATTGGGTTCTGACTGCAAGGGCCAGGCGGCCATGAGATGGGTGTTGCATGGTGCGAGGACAATGCACGGGCGGGTACTGGCACTGTTTGCTTTGGGAGGGACTACAGGACGTGACTATAACAAGCTAGGCTAGGTACAACTATATTGTATATTAGTTAAGAATATAATATACGGAAGTGACATATACTGGAATAGACTCTGATTGTAGAGGAAATGTGTTCTCTAGGAGGCTCTATTCCAGGTTTGTGCTTTGATCAACAAATGAGTTTGTTGGTCCTTGGAAGCACACCCCAGCCCAGCTGCTTCACCTCTCAGCCGATCTGGCCACCTCTACCAGATCTGCCCAATTACCCAAAGTCGAATCCTTGGACTCTCCATAGTATATGGGTCCGGACCCTGGTACTTGGCGCTCTCCCAGGGGTCGGATGTACGCCCGCCGGCGTCAAAAGGGCCCCTGTTCACTCAGCCGGGCCTCTTTTCGTGCAAGGAATTCGTCCGAAAAACCCGGTTCACCCGGTCCCTGCGCAGTGGTCACGGGCCGCGGGCGCCACGCGGGTCGCCGCTCGCTCGGTTCCGAGCGGATGGGCGGGTTGAGTCCATCGAGGCGTGGGCATCACGGTGATCGAGATCCTTTGCGGCTCCCGAAGCGTGGACAAGGTGCGCGAGCCGAGCCGAGCGGAGCTGAAGGTTCGGAGCCGGGATCATCTGGGGTACCTAATTCATGGGATAGTCTGGGTTCTTCAAGCAAAAAGTCAAGTGACCTGAAGAAGGGACCCGGATCATACTGGGGTACCTGATGGGATAGTCGTTTTGATCTGGCTTCTTCCAACTCACTCGGATCGCGATCGGATCGGGTCGGGGCGAACGTTTCGTTCAACACGAACAGGGACCCCCTTTCGAAGAAAGGCGACCAACAAGTGCTCTTGGTCAAGGGCGGGGGTTTTCAAGCTGGAACGTGAGTCAGAGTACTGAGTATACCAGGAGATACCAGGTCGGGGTGGTTTTGAGACCCCTCCAGTGAGCACCCTGATCTTCAATTACCTCGACATGGAACTGCTGGTATACTTTACTTCGAGTGATCCTCACCATGATTTCAATCAAGTTTTCATGCCATGGTGAGGAGCATGTAGCCATGGTCGTGCATTTTGTGGTTTAGATTTGCTTGTTGTGGTTTATTTTAGTGTTGGGGAGTTCGCGTTGGGGTGTTGCCATTGTGTGCCCACTGCGATCTGGCACTTGCGGTTGAGGTCCCGCAGTGCCCACTGCGATCTGGCCCTTGGGATACCTATCAAAAAGAACATTGATTCCTATATCAAAAAAAATTGATTCCTATATCAACAAACATTAATTCGTATCAAAAAGAACCTTCCCTCTACTCCTTTGGTCCTGGTCTGCTGGTTCCCTGGTCGCTTGGTCCTTTGGTCCCTTTGTCCTGGTCTTCGGGTCTTTGGGTCTGTACTTTCGAGGCAAGAGGCGTTCAAGGTGATTTGGAAATCTGGTCATACATCCTGTGAAGCAGTGCAGCAGACCCTTTATCACCAGACGTACCAGACCTTTTCTGTGAGCCAGCCTGACGGTAAAATTTAGACGAATGCCCTTCATTCCAAGGTAGCAAACCATTTCTGAGCCACCTGAGGGCAAAATTTAGAAGAGGAAGGAGCCATTCCAACGTTGCAGACCTTTTTGTTAGCCTTGCGAGGTTAAAATTTAGAGGAAGAAGTTACCATTCCAACGTAGCAGGCCTTTGTTTTGTGAGCAACCCGAGGGTAGAATTTGCTATTCCAACGTAGCAGACCTTTTGTGAGCCATCTACAGAAACCTAGAGGTCTGAAATTCAGAGAGATCATGGTTGAGATGCAGAGAGGTCTACATCTACAAAGATCCAAAGGTCTGGAGATCCAGACGGATCTGCAGGTGTAGAGGTCTAGAAACCCACAGATCTAAAGATGGAGGTTTAGAGGTCTTGAGTCTTGAGATCCAGGCAGGTCTTGAAATCTAAGTTCTAGGGGTCTAGACTTGATGGTGTAGAAAGATGTTCAGATCCAGAGATGTCAAGAGCTCTTTTCACAGGTCTTGAGATCCACAGAAAATTTGCGCACGCCACGCAATCTGCACTTCGAGGTTCGCAATCCTTGCGCCTGCCACGAAGTCTGCGCTTACAGACAGAGGTTCACCCAGCGCCGCGCCTGCCACGCAATCTGCACTTCGAGGTTCACCCACCGCCGTGCCTGCCACGCAATCTGCACTTCGAGGTCCACGAAGCGCTGCGCCTGCCATGAAATCTGCAGTTCCAGTGCACAAAGTGCTGCGCCTGCCATGAGCCCTGCAACTGAAGGTGCTTAAAGTGCTGTGCCTGCCTCGAAATCTGCAGTTCCAGTGCGAAATGCCGCTCCTGCCACGAAACCTGCTACTGGAGGTGCTCAATGTTCAAAGTGCTGCGCCTGCCACGAAATCTGCACTTCCAGTGCACAAGGTGCCGTTCCTGCCACGAAATCTGCTACTGGAGGTGCTCAAAGTGCTGCGCCTGCCACGAAATCTGCACATCCAGATTCACATCGCGCAGCGCTGCCAAGGCGGTTCACAGTGGCAGGCGCAGCTCTTTGTGAAAGGATTTTTGTGTTTGATACCAATTGATTTTCTTTTTGATAGGATATAGAACGTTTTGTTTTTGAGAGAAATATTTACATATATACAAATATCTATCTACTTTTTTTGATAGCCCGGCCCTTGCGGTTGAGGTCCGGTAGTGCCCACTGCGATCAGGAGCTGGCAGTTGAGGTCCGGTAAATACATGCTCACTGCGATCTGGCACTTGTAGTTGAGGTGCGGTAGTGAAGGAGAAGAGGGTGGAGCTGCCATGCTTCACAAGTTCGCCGCGCGGATTCTTTGAGTGATCGGCGAAAGAAAATTTACATCATCATTTTTCAGCTTGTGCTCAAACATGGGGGTAGAGCCCTCGGCATTGGCGACTTCAGGGTGGAAGAGGGTGACTTGGAACCATTGCTTCCGAGCTGGCCGATTCATCCTTTGAGTTGGAACGGATGTTGCCGCGCCAGCTCTTGATGTGACAGCCCCGCTCTTGGAGCTAGTACTGATACTACTACTACTACGACGACGACTACTGCTACTACTGGTAGTAGTAGTAGTAGTAGTAGTAGTAGTAGTAGTAGTAGCACTGAAACTTCCACAAAATGAAATATGTGAAAAAAGAGGCATGTGGTGCCTGTGGTGAGCCTGAATCACAAAACACTGAGTTGTTCTGCATCCACGTTCCTGCCACAGACTATGCCAATTCCGTGTAGCCTTCACATCATCAACAACGCCCTGGGACATGTCACTGAGAAGCTGTACCGTTGGGAAGACTTGTCTTGCGCAGCTCAAGGTGTTTGAGGCACTTTGATGTTGTCAGCTGTTTGTCAGTTTTTGTTTTGGTCTCTACACAAAGCGGTGGGGAGAAGTAGTGCACTTTTGTCTTCAATATTGTCACATTCTACTGACATATGTTGTGATGCCAACCGGTATAGTGCCCGCCCTTGCGGTTGAGGTCCGATCGCACCCACTGCAATCTAGCACTTGCGGTTGAGGTCCGGTGATGCACACTGTGATCTGGCGCTTGAGGTCTGGTAGCGCCCACTGCGATCTGGCACTTGCGGTAGAGATCCGGTCACGCCCACTGCAATCTTGCACTTGCGGTTGCGGTACGTCCGGTAGTGCCCACTGAGATCTGGCACTTGCGGCTGAGGTTGGGAGTGGCGCCACGGCGATCTAGCGCTTGCGGTTGAGGTCCGGCAGTGCCCACTGCAATCTGGCACTTGACAGTTGAGGTCTGGTATATACTGCGATCTGGCACTTGCAGTTGAGGCGCGGTAGTCCTCGGAGAGGAGGAGGGGAGGTCTAACAACCCTCACTTGGCAGTTTTTGCTTGCTGATCGGGGGTGCGAAAGATAAGACACACCACAACGCCACAATTGCTGCTAGCTGGCAGCATTGGGGTGGTGTCTATATATATACCGTCTTGAGTACTGTCTTGCCACGCACCTGAGCCACCTCTGACCATCCAGCTGCTTGGATCCATTCCCTGTTTTCAAGCGTGGACCCAAAAATGGCCGACTGCGGCACGGACTGCAAAAGCGTTGGAGATCAGCTGGCAAGTGGCTCAAGTCAGCAGGTGTCCCAGGTGTCCCAAAGCTTCATTGAGAGTAGAGCGGTGCTCCTTAAATTGTGTGTGTTGAACATTCAAGGCTGTCTTGTTGTAGCCCATGGGCACCTGTGGCCAGGAGTTGAGGTTGAACATCCTCTACATTGAAGTTTAGTTAACCGGTGGGTTTGGCACACATGTGGCCAAACCAACCAACCTGGCAAATGTTCACAAAAGGCCATTCCTGGGTGCAACATCAAAAGGGCGCACCTCCTGGCACTGGCTGCCCCAAAATGCCCGAGACTCCGGCAGCAAGCTGGCAAATGCCACAGGACAAGGTGAACATCAGCAACAGATAGCAACAGGTTCCCAGTAGTGACTTGGCTGTGGGTCATGGTAGTGATGGTGCTAGGTCGCCAATTATTCCCCATTTGTGGAAGAGCGCCATGGTGACGGTTCCTTGTCCTTTGCCACGACTGTAGGACTCACAAGATAGCCCGGCCTGAAAACTGTGCCGTCCCAAAGTCCAAGGCCCTTCAGATGCCAAGGTGACCCAATTCCTTGTTTGCCACATCTGAACTGAGGACTTGACTCGCCATGGATGGTGTAGACTGGCGCCACAAAAGAATGCTCAGGAAAATCAAACGTCAGCCAGCAGCTCCAATAGCCTGAGTGAACTTCACTGATCCTGCTGAATCCTGCTGGAGTTCCGGAACGCTCCTTCAAGAGTCCTGTGTGGAATTGAGCCTCGTGCATGGTTTTGTGTTGTCGCACCTCTGATGAAATCTGCTTTCAAGGCAACCATCAGCAAGCAAAGTTCCCAAAAATTCAGTTCCAAAACAACCACTCGAAGCAGGAACCCAACCAAACCCAGCAACTCTGGACGCATTTTTTGTTTGGTTTCTTTGGACATTGATATGGACATCTGGGAGCTTGGCCACCTTTCACGGCCCAAACGAACTCTTTCGGCCCGGCATCTTTCGGCAGGTCCTGGGAATCGAGGAGAAGGCGGGAGCAGTCCGACGCCGAGTCGAGAGGTTGGTTGGTGCGGAGGTGTGGCAAACGACAGAAGAAACCTCTCCATATATTTACGTGGTTTACACCGAGGTTGTGGTGTACCTCAAGTTTCAAGAGTGTACCATATCTTCCAGAATATGGCCTCCGAATCTCTGCAAGAATCTGTGTAGCACGGTCTCTTCTCATAGCAGCAAGATGAGCTACAGTCTCAAACGACGTGTCTGGGACTGCCCCAAGTGATCGGCAAGTGAACGGCAGTTTGATAGGAGATTTGAGTTCACACATAAAGTTTAAGCTTTCATGTGCAGTGCTTGGTGGGTATAGGTTTTGCAAGATCGTAGAATCCTGACAATTCTCTACCAAATCATGAGCGCTTTGCAGGTGTATGAAGGTCTTATGACTGACGACTTGAGCTGGTAGCACGCATGATTGTTGAAGTTGAAGAACAATGTCAGACCACTCACAAAAATCAACGCTCCGAATACCAGTGACTCCAATGGAGATGGGGACGCTATTTCACGGAAGTGCTCTAAAATCGTGCAGGATTTCATCAAGAAATGCACACCGGGGCTTCACCCTCCCAATGTGCATTTCTGGTAGATTCCCTGTTCTGATGATGGATGAGACTCAAAAAGAGATTCAGAGCCTTGGAATCCCTTTGGAATCCCCTTGGAATACTTTAGAATCCCTTGGGAATATCCCTTGGATTCTGTTGGTTTTCCACAACTTTTTCCAACTTGACCAGCCGGCCCCCTTCGTCGCCGGACTTCTTTCTTCTCAACGTTTTGGAGTGGTTCAGTTCCACAGATTTGATGTTCTCTTTTTTTTCCTTATTAGGGAATCCGGAATCCGACATAAAAGTATATAAAACACATCACCCTCAACAAGAGGGTATCATGTGCATCCATGTCTTTCTTCTCCTTCTCATTCTGCGGCACCCCAGCGAAGTCCTTCTGCCTTTGTGTCTACGGTGCGAGGTGAAGTCTTTCCCCGATGAGACCTTTCTGGCCAACCTCTTGGAAGGTCAAGTGAGCCGAGACGGAGTGGGTCGGTATTCCAAAATCCTGAGTGGTTGGAGTGGTTGGACATCTGAAAATGTTCAGAAATCCTGACTGGTTGGAGGTGAACATTCGCTTTTCTTGATTCGCAGATGTTCGAAGGGTTGAAAGGTTGCAGATGTGGAGTTTTAAGCAACTGTCGATCTTGGAGCTTTCATGGTTTGGGATGCTCTTGATCCAGTGAAAGAAGATGATGGCAGGTTTCAGTTGTTGGGGCTTCATGCCAATAAGGATGCACACAATGAACAGAGAGATGAAATGAGAAGCTGTTTAAGTTCTGTGGTGTTCTCGCAAATCTTGGCGGGTCATGGGTGATCATGTTTGACTCGTTTGGTTTTCAGCGTCCAGTCCTACGCTCTGGTTCCGAGACCAGACCGAACCTTCTCAAGGCCCGTTGGTATGCGGAAAACAGTCTTCCAGTCTGGTCCATGCCGGTCGTTCCATATGTAAGGAAACCCTTGAAGGAGGGTTCAGTCTAGGCTTTCGGGTCACCTGGGCAGGTCGGGACAGGTCGGGACCGATGTGGCGTGTCCTGTTTCGGGTGATCCGGGCGCTGTGACGGGAGACCGGCGAAACAGGACAGGGGCGGTTCAACCAGTCTAGGTGGATTCCCGATGTGCAGTCTGGGGTGTGGAAAAGAGGTGGGTTTTCAGGATGTGGAAACAGTCTCACGTACGGAGCACCAACTCGCCGTCCGAAGCTGGGTTTGTTGGTTTGTGGAACCCGAAACTCAGTAGCAGCAAGGTTTGACTGAGTCCTTGCAACTTCGGAACTGCGGATAGCTAGATGCACTGAGTATATGATGGAATATAGAATCAACATGTACGTATGATTCCAACCACCATTGATTGGTAGAGTCTTGGCCAAATAAAAAATTGTCATATCAAAGTTTTTTGACGTACAAAGACATGCCAAGCATTGTAGAGCTGGAATCATCGGAGACTTCCTCAGACCCCAAGAGATCAACGGCACAGCTGTGGCCTGAGTGGCCATTTGGTAGTAGGGTATGTAATACGGGGCCTGCGACCCAACGAGATCTCACGCCCAGTCTTCCAAGAGCCGGGCTCCGCCTCGCGCATCCTGCAGCTCGGCGGCCCTCGGTCTTGTATCCGAAGTCTCATACTGGTAAGGAGGTTCATTTCAAATATAGATTCTATGTACGTAGTGTAGGGTCAATTTGTATCCGTTTTCCATTTTCAGGTTGCTTGTTGACTTGAAGTTTGAACTAATGGGTTTGTTCACCTTTTGGGCAGGGTGATGGGTGAAATCACCATCGAAGTGGAACTATGTTTGCATGAGTGAACTGGTGCTTTGTGGAAGAACGATTCTGGATGTTTTGATTTGTACAAACAAGCAGTGTCCTGGTTTGACAAGAGGGTTGGATTGTAGAGTGCAGTATAGTACATATTGCATGTTGCGACCTCTAGGCGTTCCAGCAGGTGGCCGTACTACATTTGTTCTCTGGTGTTTTGACCAGATGGATGTATGATGAAGTATCCAGTTGGCAGAGATTAAGGAAGGAAAGAAGGACCACTATCCCACCTGCAGCTTGTGACGGAGTTCTTTTTGGGAAATCACATTGCCTTCAATTCTTTTGTTGGTTGCCCCCCATGAGGCTGCTCCTTATGTTGTTGCTTAACTGGCGATCATTCGACTCCGAAAGCTGCTCCAATAGGTTGCTCTCATTGACCGACGTGCACCGGTTGCTCCCACTTGCACCGGTCCTTTTCACTTCACTACGAATTCATTCTAAGCCGCGGCACGTGGGCTCCACCCGGGGGTTCTCTCCAAGCGGGGCCGCTCGGTCTACGGTCGGTCCCCAGGTCCATCCAATTCGGTCGACCCTCTCCGGTGTTCTCTTCGACTCCGCGCCCCCTGCCGACCGCCTTAGCCCTGAAGCATCTGAGGCAAAGCAGCTGCTTCCCGGAGTTCCAGGGTTTTCGCCTCACCCTTTCGCCCCTTGAATGAAGGAGAGTACCGTCTAGGTCGGCGAAAGGCGTCCCTATGCGTCCGAGCGAGCTCGGTTTTTGGTCGGCGGCTTGTTGGAGCTCGTGGGAGTTGGAACATGTGGAGGTCACTGAGGTCACTACACTCCCGCTCACCAAGCACCAAAGTGGACCTATAGCCCTGTTAGAGTTTGTTAGATTGGGCCATGTTTTTTGTCGGAGTGTGTTGCTTTGTTTGCTGGTAGAGGGTGGGGTCCAATAAACCAACATGGGTGATATACTTGAATATCCTTTCAACAGAGGACATTTGGGTAGAACGCTTGGAACAGGGAACGCAGAATGAAGCAGATCTGGCAGATGCCTGCGTGAACCTTCCGAGAACGCATCCCCATGGATCCCCCCCCAAACCCGTCAAAGAGGATCTGCCGGACGGCCAAGGAGGGCCTTTTGGGGGAAAACCTGGCGACTTGGCAGGGCTTCGTCCTGAGAGGCACCCATAGGCACCCAGGAACCAACTGATTAACGCGGAGGCTGAGACCCTCGAGGGTCAGACGAGCCTTGGGACCTTCCAAACCTCTGAGTGACACCCTCCTGCTAAACGGGTTCAACCCCGTGGGTGGATGAGAATCGTCGACTAAGCAGGGCTCCATGGACAAAACCAGTGGTCCGACTCACATCTCATCGACAGGTATCGACGCAGCCCCTGTGGTATACCTGTGGTATGTCGGTCGCCCATGTGTGGTGAATTGTTTGGGGGGTTCTGTTTTGGGAGTGTGCTCAGTTCGTTTATAGCGATCTATATAATTCCTATAACTGCCCGCGCGCGCGAAGACACAACCTTAAAGAACCAATAAATGAAACAATCCGCGGAGCAAGGCAACACAATATGGCCAACTGTTTGAAGCCATTCAAACAAAATCAATGAACACAACTGAATTTCCAGCCCTCAATTTCCAGCCCATCGTCACCTCTTCCAAGACCTACCTGGTCTTTGACCAAAACCACACTGAGGCCTTGGCTCAACGCACTGCTGGCAGTGGAGCCTGAGGAGCGCCAAACGTGCCATTCGCGGAGCCGTGACGTTCCGTGACGCGCCGTTCGGAGCGTGTCCGAAGCAGGGTCGTTGCGCCCTGTGGCGGAGCAGGGTCGTTTCGCCCCGGCTGAGCAGGAAGATGGTTTCAGGTGTTTCGTCGTCTGCCGAGGGCCCCAACGAGCATCCGGTCGACAAAGATGATGTTCCAAGAGACACGAGACCTGGAGAGGAACTGTTTAGGCCCCAAGAATCCGGCTCCAATTCTGCTGCTATGGGCCATGGGAAGGGTGTTTTTTTACTTTTTTCCGGACCCCTTGGTTTCGGTGGAGAAGGTCCGACTAGTGCCATGGAGGGCCCAAAGGATTCATAGTATGGGGTTGGGTGTTTCCAGTTCCCTGATTCCGACTTTCCCTTCCCTAGCGCCATTTTTTCCCAGAATCAGTTTTTGGGTTCCCACAATCGGATTTTGGGTTCCCATTCATATGTGAGAAAAAGAGTAATTAAACCCGTGTACTCTACCGAGTAACTTCGTCGTTGGGTCAAGCAATTGTGGCTCATTCCGAAGAAACCACTTCAGGCTGCTCAAATGAACACCTGGATACCGTCCCCCTCCAGGCCGAAACTGTGACAGGCCGAAACGGCTTGGGACTGAACATCTGCTTCGTCACCGAGTGGGGGGGAAAGCTTCGCCCGCCCACGAGCAGCTCAGAACGAGCAGCTCAGAAGGACCAACGAGCAGCTCATGGACCTGTCCGAAGATGTCCGAAGAGATCTGCAGAAGAATCCATGAGTGTCCGAAGGACAAGAGTGTCCCACCATGATATCATGACGACATGATGATATCATGACAGCGCACATGACATGCCTTGTTTCATCTTGTTTCTTATAGTTGACAGGTGGTGTGTTTCAGCCAATCCGGGATCCTCATACCCTCTCGGAAGGCAGCTTGGGTGGATGATGATGTCGGGCTTTATCCTAACTTCTCAAATGGGAAGTGGGTGCCTCAGGCAGCAATAGTCAAGTGTCAACTTGTTAACATCTATGATCGTCACCAGGATCATGCAGGCCCAAATGAACCAAGCTACGAGTTACAGGTCCTCTTCACCTTGGTGTCGGTCACAGAGATACTCTCTGAACCGGAAGGGATCTCGGAGATCGTTGCACCGGAACGATCGACGGGGTAGTTCCCCCACCACTTGGTCCTCTTCGGAGCCCCCGACCTCGGGGCCCTTCCGGGGGGTGCTCCGTCCGTCCAGGAGCGGCTGGGAGCCAGTGACTTGGCCTTGGCGGCGGAACAACTCCCCAAAGGCGGCGCGGCGGACCGCCGGACCGCGGGGGGTGGCCGATGGGCGTGGTTTGGATATTTCATGGGGAGACAGATCGGAGGTGGCAGGGGAATCCAAAAAGGCCAAGATCACTTGTATTTTGTTTGGGATCGACATGTGTCTGAAGGGCGCAAAGATGGCCCAGACTTTAACATAGGAAGATCAGGTTCCTTCAGATTGTTCTGCCCGGTTTTGGCTAGCTTTGGGCAGGATATATTCTATACTGTTCATTTGTGTCATTATGTGTCATTCCAAAGTGTGGATCGAGCATGTTTCTGAGGGTCAAAAGATGGAATGTGTCGCATCAACTCCACATATTCTGGCCACCATAGGATGTCTATAGCAGTGTCTATAGCATATGTTGCTTTAGCAGGTCGTGCCACCATTGTCACAGTGAGTGACTTTGCACGCAGAGTTGGATGAATTTTTCAAAACGGCAGAGGTCCCAAGCCAAAGGCAGTGACGGATCCAGGCAAACCATGATGGCAACCGTCGTGGTTCCACTTCGACTGACAAACCGTCGGACGCGGAGAACGAGGTTCTGGCAGTTTCAGGATGTGATGCTCCGCGTGGAAGCTGAAGTAGGGTTCAAGGGCGAAAGATGAACCAGCCCATGCCATCCATGTGTAATTTCCCGATTGCATCTTAAGAGCCAAATGGGTGCTCCACTCCCTGAAATCATGCTTACGTGGAGGTCCTCCCCCCAACTGGCAGACTATTTCCCTCTACCAACTGGTATACGGGGGGCAGGGGGTTGTCCACTTCCATGATTTTGGCAGGGACGGTACATACGCTCGGAGCCGCATGATATGGAAGTGGACATTCACATGTTTGGCATGTGGAAAATGGTCCTGCTTTTGGGGCCATGCCATCCACTTCCATGATGATTTCAGGAACTAATCACTTGCAATTAGGGTCGCACAGGATATCAAGTGAGGTAACTTTAACTGTATATATTATATATATGTAACCCTCAAACCCATTTGACACCCTCAATCATTCTTAGTATAAGACAAGCATCGCGCGTTTGAAGGATCAACAAGAAAAAGACGTGTCTATAGGACTTGACTGCCCTGTTGCATATATTGCATCTACATGCATGGTCTGGGCACGGATTGCAGGCCCTCCCACTGCTCCGCCCGTGTCGTCGGGGCACCGAGCGACACCGGAGCGATCCGGCACCGATCCTCAACAGCATCGTTTGCGCATCCATGGTCGGTTGATGTCGGTTGTTTGGTCATGTGGTCGTCCTGGATGTTCTTCATGTTTTCCGATACCAGGCCTGGGCGACATTGATGGGCGACATTGAGATGTTTCTTTACTGTTCTGACTCCTACCTTCTGAACTTTGCGGTGTGGTGTATGTTGCTTGAAACCTGCTGTGCTACTTTGGTCTGTTCCATGTTCGAACCATACCCACGCATGGCTGTTTTCAAGTTGTTTGCAGTTTTATGGCTGCTGACTTGTGTGAAAGACCGGAGACTGACCTTTAGGGCCGAAAGCTATGTACCGGGTCATTTTGGCGGCATTGAGACAATTAGATGGAGAGTAATTACGTAGATGCCACAATCCCCCAAAGGTGCTTTATGTGGACCCCATCTAGACATGTAGGGGTGCAGCCATCTGCGAAACTGCTGTACACCAATGAGAATCTTCTTGGAATTCCTCCCTATAGATCCGCGTACCTCCTCAGGTTCGGTATTTGAACCCTCCTGGCACCCAGCCCATCCCAGCTTCTCAGAAGGTATGACTGGATCCCTAGGGCCTAAGATCGAGTTGTTGTGCCTTTGGCGCTTTTCGTTTTGATTTCGTTCCTCAAGGCCAGCTCCCCTGCCGCCAGGGACCTCGGGACCTCGGATGGGATGGATGGGATGGGGTGCACGTGCGAGACGGGATGGGGTGTCGGACGTGTCGGGAAGGGTCTTCGGACCTGAAAGTAGCAAGGCTCCACAGTCAATTCGACCGCTCCAGGCCCGCTCCAAGCGCTAGCACCATATCCTCAGAAGGTACACTCTGACTGACTAACATGGAAGTGGACAAATCCTTTGTTTGTAAAGGACAGTAGCACCCACACCTCGACCTTCTGAGGATGTAGTTGGAGGCGCAGGGCCTTCACGTCTATGCAGCTTGCCCATTTGTAGACCATTTCGCATGCCAGAGCTATTAAATTGTGCTCATGCTAGAGCTATGTTTGCAGGACATACACATACACTCCCTGAAGTCATCATGGAAGTGGAAAACCATGGGAGAACGAGTCCTGCTTTCGTCTTTCGGATTTCAGGGTCCTGCGATGAGACGCTTTTTCGATGCCGTTTGAGACATCTAGTCGTCACCAGCATGGATGGTTTCAGGGAGTGGTTTCAAGGCTTGAAGTACCTAGACGAAGCCATTTGACCTCTGTGTTGATGTTGATAGGCAGTTTGTCCATAATTGTTCATAAATTTGGTGTGTTTTGGGGGGTTTATCGTCTAAAATAGAGGTCACGTCAGGTTAACGTATACAACATCCCCCCCGACGTCCGTCCATGTGTTCTCGGACCTCCGATGATCCGGAAGCGACGGCGCAGCCGGATCAGGCTCCGTGATGAAGATGAACAGGCCGAGCTGTGGCGAGAGACTTCCGTGGTAAGTCTAGGCTTTTTTTTGTCATGAAGAAACCCTCGACCATTATGAGAGGTGGGGTCTTACAAAGTTCAGAACGGATCATGTATATTTACAATCCAACTAGGGTCGTTTAATTCATCAACAGTCTGTAAAGACAAAGATATTGGGTGAGGAGGGCCACGCACAGATGCTGCGTACGTACTTCTGAAGGTAGACGGACACCCTTTTTCAGAGACCGTGATTTTTTGTTGGGGGATCGGTGAAATCCCAAGTAGAGGACGCCACTTGGGGCTCCTGGCCGTACTACTAGGAACAAGGTTCGCTACTAGGAAAAGGACACTAGACCACGGGCCCCAACCAATAACCTGTATTTTCCATGTCCGTCCTCAATCACTTTGCTTCTGATCGGAGAAGGTGGATCGGCCTCTTGTTTGGTCTGGCTGAATGCATGAATTCGAGCACAAGGGCGGGGCCCATTTGCTTGAGCATGGTGAGTACCCAGAGGAACTTAATAGGCTAGGGATCTTGGGGATCTTTCGATACTGCTCCCTGCACCGACATCGCAACGGATGTCCGATGCAGATTCACAACTATAGTGAGTAGGCTGGCTAGTCTCTTGGTGATACTTTGGATGCTTCTGGCTGTATTCTGCAATGCGGAGGGACGGCCTCTTCACCGCGTCCACGTCTTCGAACCAACAACTCTCCAGTGCGTCACGCTCGCGCGCGGCTCCAGCGGGTGGATGTTCAGGACGGGGTCGTCCTCGTCGTTCTGGATGTCCAGACCTATAGTGTATATGGACTGCGCTCACCCTAAGCCCTACTCTAAAAAGCCCTATGGAATTGCGATGAGTGCACCATTTTGGGAAAAGACATTTTGGAAACCAACCATATAGTGTCCTCCAAGGATATAGTGTATATAGTGTCCTCCAAGGATGTTCAGACCTATATATAATCGTCGTAGCCCGCCAAGAGGACCGATCTCAAGAATGGGACCGTGACTCTGAACGATGAAACAACCTAGCAACAGAGTTCAACCGGTGGTGTGACCGTGCCACGACATCTCACGCGGTTTTCGGTACGGTTTTCGGTGCGGTCTTGCCAGTCGGTACAATGGCTGGAGGCGCCGTGCCGCTGACGACCGGGTTCGGAGTGTAAGGCAAAGGGTAAAAGGATGTAAAGGGGGATAACAAGTTTTTGTGGTTGATTGTTTCCCACATTCTGGCGTTAGAATATTCATGGAGATCTGGACTTGAGTTGATTCTTTCTTTGGTCACAAGGCCAAACTGAGGTCTCCCTATTCAATAGACCCTTCAATTTCGCTTCAGATCAGGTTCACATACCCTGTCAGCGGAATAACCTTTAACCAGTCATGCCTTCCCCACTGATTTGAGGGATCACTGCTTCCCCTCTGATCGATCGAACGGGTGGAACATACCCTTGTTTTCCATGGACACTGAGGGAAAACTGGCCAAAACCTGCCAAAACCTGCGAAGCTGTACTCACGATTTTCGCGTCACGCCACTGAGGGAGTCAGCACGAATAGGAGCTTGATTTTAGGCGTGTGTCAAACCAAGAAAGCCCTGGCTGTTTGTCACCTTTCCAGTTGAGCCAAAGGTGTAATTCCTCAGCTGTTCACCGTGTTCACCAGTTGAAAAACAGCTTAGGCATGCTTTGGCTGGGTGAGCATCTTCCTTTTTTCCCACATAATTGTGTGGGGTTCCTCTCCTCTCCTCTCTCCTCTCTCCCCCTCTCCTCTCCTCTCTCTTATCCACTATCATCACTCACACTCACCAACTCACACTATCACGTGTAGTGTAATAGAGGCGTGCGGCAGCTTGGCCATTAAAACATATTAAAGCAGATGCTTGGTTCAAGCTCCGGAGGTCCAAGCGGTCTGACTCCTCTCCCACTAGATCAAAAAACATCGGCAATTGGAGACCTGGTCTACTTGCCAACGGGTTCCCTCTCTTTCGATGTGTTTTCACAGAAGACCACTTATAGCGCTGGCTTCGGTGGATAATGGTCCGAACGTGGACATGGATGACCTCAGGGCCTAGGTCGAAGAGCAAAGAGCTGACTGAGGGTGCTGTGGAGGCGATCAAGCTGCCTGAAAGGGATCCCAGAAAGGTTTCTCTGCTCACTGCTCAGGCTGAATTGCTGGGATCGGTCTCTTCGAGCTGCGAAAGTTTCAGAGTTGGTGAGCATGGCGAAAGATGGAGGGAGCTGCAGAATGGAACGCGCACAATGGATACATCATCCAATACATGGAGCATCATGTGAAACAACATTCGAATCATACGCAAAACTTAGAACGTTTTGCTCGGCGGGGTCAGCTGATGGAAGCGATCCTGACAAAGATGGAAACTTTGCGTCGTCGACTTGAAGGTGCGGCCCACGCCAAGACAGTTCACAGGGTCAGAGTTTATTAAATGATTCATGATTGCTTTTGTGCATCGTGCTGAAGTGTGCTGACCATAGAGTCTGTTCGTTCACACACTTTGGCCATTGCATCAATGGCTGCAAGATCACGCAGAAACCACTTTTGAAAGTGGACCATATGGTCAAAATCTCTGGAGCGGAAGTGAGGGAGGCTTAGACAAAAGCTGATGGGCGGTGTCCAGAGGCCGCATTGGTGAGCAATCTGAGTACGGAGCCGGTGAGCTGCTCCGGCAAGAAGGGTTGTCATTGAGGAACGATTGACTTTTGAACTATATCGGCTTCGCTTCAGTGCTGCTTGGTCCCTTGCAGGGCACCATACAGTTGATGCGGGCAAAACTGTAGCCTAATATGTCTTCGAGAAAGCCTCGGCAAGTTTTGAAGTGATCACGCCTGACATCGGGCGCGTGCGCCGCGCGGGGTACCATGCAGGTTTCCGCTTCTTGGGCCACGCGCCTTTGAC
Source organism: Durusdinium trenchii (assembly GCA_963970005.1). NCBI lineage: Eukaryota > Dinophyceae > Suessiales > Symbiodiniaceae > Durusdinium > Durusdinium trenchii. The sequence continues at coordinate 343,270 of CAXAMN010001581.1, forward strand.
CCAGCAGCAACATGCCCCATCCACAGGGGTGAGGGAGGAGTCGAATACGGGGCCAGACACTGGGCAACGCTTTTCCCGCGAAAAGCGTCCTGATGGTAATGAATTGAGAACACCTGCAAACTCCACTGGCACGGAGATTTTGATGTTGCTCAGGAAAAAATATTTTGAAGAAATGCTGCGACCTTTTTGGGGTTGCGGCGTGTTTCTAGCGGATTGCGGCATATTCACTCAACTCGCAACGCGCCGGCCCCGCTCCGCTCACGCTCACGTTCATCGGCCTAGACCGGGGTCGGCAGATTTCCTAACCTTTCCTTCTTCCATCCTTTCACTTCTGAGTTCTCTCAAAACTTAATATGTGTGCCGTGTGATGAGTCGGTTCGTGGAGGATGAGACTTACGGGAACCTCACCTCCGAACGTGATGGGCCAGAGGAGCTGGCAGCCCCTTGGAGCCATGATGGAGCCAGACGTGGCCATGGGTGTTTAATTGATGAGAAAACATCACCCTGTTCATTTGGAGCGGGGCGTGGTGTTGCATGCAACTTTGCGTGCAAGTGGCCGTGCTTCTTGCAGAAAGCAGACCCGACAATGTTAAAAGACCAATGGTGTCCACATGTTTGACCTTCGTGTCAGAACAGTAGGATGAGACCTGAGGACCTGTGGAGATCAGTTGCAGCTTGTCCCATCATGAGTTCCAGAATTTCAAAAGTTCAAATGTGTAGGTCACCTTCACTGGACCTCTGCATTTATGCAAAGCATCAGATGGGGCTCGATCATGTGAAAATATGTAGAATATCCACTCCATGAAATGGATGAGGCATGGATGAGGGCTCCATGAACCACCCAAAGTGAGAGGTGCTCTGCGTTCTCAGTTTTTTCCACCCAAAGCTGCAAACAACAAAATCAAAGAGGAAAACACCTGCCAAAACTGGTGATCAACCACTTTAGTCAAGAGCGGTTGTGGAGTCATGGACTCCGGAATTTGGCTGACACCTAGAAAAGCAACAGGCCCCCTCAACAGCGCTTTCAGTGCATTGTTTGACATTCAGTTGCGTTCAAAGTGAGACTCTGCACCACCCAACGCGGAAAGTGCTCACCATGCAGCCGGTTTTTTTTTCAATGTCGTTTGTGATGACCGACACATCACGTCCTTCATCGCTCCATCCCATGCTGCTCCGCCCGCAAAAAAGGGACGGCCGCCCTATATAGGCGCCTCCACAGCGACTGAGGCGGGGTCACCACCGCTTGTGCGGAACGAGTCAGCCAAGACACAGGGGACCTTCCAAGGTCGGCCGGGACGGCCGGAGGGGCAGCATCGACGGCGGAACAGCTACACCCGGGATGGTTGGTTCTACGACAACCGGGAGACCGGGAGACCTCCAGTCGTGTGCAAAGCAATAGGGTCAATATAGATGGTACCTGGCCCCTGAAATTCCTCCCAGGACATCACTGGTGGAATAACCGGGGAAGGGAGAAGTGAAGCACACTACCGAGTGGGCACAGTGCGGCTGCGAACGAGAAAAGGCAGTTCTTCAAACGCTGTTTGTACTGAGCCAAAACGACAAGTAACAGTTAGCAAACAATTGAATTTGTGTAAGAAGTTTCAAGTGCCTGAACATAATAAATCATATTATCATATATATATATATATAATACTCGTACAGTACGTACAATAAAAAATAGGCCTCAAAACATGTGTTAGGAACACCTGACTCCCTCGTTTCTTTCTTGGGAACCCCATCATTTCACCTGCACCTTACTTAGCGCCCTTCTCCAGCCGCCAGCCTGCGCTTGGATCATGTGTGCGATCAGAAGCAGGTCATGGGCTGCCATCTGAAGATTGAGATCCTTCTGCATCGATCGACTGTCTCATCGTCCGCCTGTCATAGCCTCGAGAGGCGAAAAGCCACTGTTGCGGAGGTGATGCCAACCCCCCCGCCCCAACAAAAAACGTGTTTGTCTTTTTGGTTGATCGGGTGATTTTCCCTTTCCCTTTGGGTGAATCCAGAAGGGGATGGTCGGTCCCAAATTCGACCGACGGGCCAAGAATCCAGTGAGTAGATTGAATAAGTTTGGACCCTGGAAGTGCTTGAGAATCAATCCTGCAAGTGTTAGAACTAAGATTGCCTTAGTGCTGCACTGTCCTTGTCATTCTGTTCTCAAGAGGTAGGAAGATACAGAACTCCACCGGGACTTGATGACTTGGGAGAGGAGAACCCCTACCGGGTAGGAACATGCGGGCCCTTGTACACACCTCACATTGACTCAGCTTCTCTTGGAAGAGAAAAACAGTGTTTCGGATCGCGTTCCCTTTGCAGCACTTTTTTTCCCTCCCAGATTGCGGGTATAAGGGGTAGGTGTGCAATCATGTGCAAGCCTGTTGACCCAATAGCTCATATATAATGGCCCCATCTACAAGCAGTTACAGTATATAAGACTTTCTCACTTAAGACTGCACATGCTTTCACTGAGTGGTCAGTCAGGGGATCAAGCTGGTGCAGTGAAGAAGAAGCTGAGACATCGGATGTTGACAACTGACAACTTCCAACGTCCTTTGAAATGCTGTGAACACCATTTTGGAGGGTCATGACAGTGTATTGTATCCTATATGTTCATCTCTGTACGAACAATGACGCAGTGATTGCTTACCTGTTCCCACAAAGGAGCAGATCCAGTCTTCTCCTTGTGGCGCGTGGCGCATTTCATCAACTGGGGCCCTTCTCACGTGGCCATGGCAGGCCGTAGGAGTGGCCCCACTGAAAGTACGTGGCTGGCAGCATGGTTCGCTTTGCAGGTTCGGTGTATGTTTCTTTGGTGAGGAATGCAGAAAATCATGAGGGCTAAAAATGCAAAGCTAGCATGAATGCTCTTTTGTTTTGTTTTGCTCTTGGATGGGTCACAGGCAGGGCGTGCGCTTGCAAGCATCAGGACCCACGACATCAAGCTAGTATGTGAGGATAATTTGTAGGGTAGTCTATTGAACAAGACAGATGATACTCTGACTCCCTACATGTTTTGTACAAGAAATAGTCCTCAAAATACAATTTTCCATGTTAGTGTGCCATACTGTGTACTCGGTGTACTCACTTCAATCGCCCAATCACCTTTGGCCGCATATTCATTGGACATGGGCACCGCATGGTAAGTGCAACGCATCAGGACGAACCGCAAAGGATTGCACGCGTCCGCGTCCGACCGCACCACTCCCGGCCAAGCCGGGCCAAGGGCGGCGACCAGGGCGGCGACAAGGGGCGGCAGCCTGCGACGAATCTTTCTGAGTATCTTTGTGGCCTCAGGAATCTCCTCCAACTTTATCTGATTCACTAGCATGCCATGCCTTCCACTTCAATGTGAGTGTAGATCTCGGTGGTCGCCGTATCATTAAATAAGCTACTATAGACTACTGATGACTACTGTATATACCGTATAGTTACTAAGACGACCAGGAAATCCTAAGCCGCCTTTCTGTTACGATGCACTGCGCAGGGCTACTCGATGCACTGCGCAAGGTTCGGGTTGGATTCTTGGGAATTGGTTGGACCAAGTTCAAGATCTTCTTGACCAGACCACCCCCCAAAGCAGACTCGTGCTTAGTAAGGAATCAGGCAGGCTGAAGGGAATGGATCTTAAGGCATCTCTTGTGGGGGTTCATTCCCTACTGACCCTACTGAGCACAAGTCAGAAAGACATCATCAGACAGCTGCAACAGAGGACAGCATCCTTAGCCTCGCCCCAGGTCGGGGGTGCCTGCTGCGTAGCTTTGCCAGCTTACGTCGCATGCATGGAATGGCAAATCTCATCCAATGAGCCCAATGGGGTATGAAGTATGGGACAACTGACTCTATGAAGATCTATGAAGTATGACTATCGTCCGATTGACATGTCTCTTCCTTGTTCCATCTTGGTCCCTAACCTTTAGGAGATTCGATCCTGCCCCGGTCGCGAACCGAACGTCCCGGGGAGCTCCGTCGTCGTGTGTCCTCCGTCGAGGCCCGTCTCGCTTGCGGCCGCAGCCGTAGCGCTCGTGGGTCGATCGGGCTCCGCTGCGGCGTTCCTGCGCGCGCGGGGGGCAGGTGGGGTCGATCTGAGGGGAGGGGAGAGGGGAGGGGTCGCAGGGGATGAGACACTGCAAATGTATATGGTTATTTGGTTAGAGGGCCATGCCATCCACTTCCACGTCATGATTCAGTGTAAAGTGTACATCTATGTAAATCTGATTGATTTTCAGGCAGAAACTTGTATTTGCTGAAAGGGCCCCTGAAGACTTCAGCGCAGAACCAGGTTCAATCAGCCTGGAAGACTAGCATTTTCAACCACTGGTGACGTCAGGTGATGTTTGATCCATGAAAATGAAGACACCACCTTTCTTTTTCTAGCCAAGACCTCCCAATCTGAATGATTTAAACACGGGACGAGAACCTAGCATTATACTTTTTGGAAGGTGATGTTAGTACAGCCCCCTGGACCTAAACCATCCTAAACCAATTCCTTTCCAGCTTGATCCTCGTTTTTGTTAGCCTTTTAACTTACCTTACTTGGATTGGATTGGAACTGTGTGAGGATGGTAGAGGTAAATCGGCACTTCTGAACGTGTAGTGATTTTAGTAAAACCAGAGGCATTACTGCACAAATATGACGCATCCTTCACATCACCATTCAAAAGGTAACTCGTTTATGAGGCTGCAGCGTCCTCCAACTTCCAAACCAGCAAAAAAGGCCATGACATGTGGATGCTGATCCTATCTGATCGTCTCCACACCCATCTCCTTACAACCTTCCACCGTCGGCACGGCAGCAGTTCCCTGTGTTTTTGGGGGCACGACGACGGCACGGCGAGCTGTCCGCCATTTTGCCCCACAGCGAGCGCTGTCCTGCCGTGCTGCCGGGCACAGCAGGTCGGCTGTATGGGTGCAGATGACTTGGACGCAGAGACCTTGAAACGCCTCAAGCGTGAGGTGTGGAGCGGGTCATGCGGGAGGTGTGGAGCGGCTCGGAGGGGTTGGGGTGAGAGGTGGGTGGTTTGGCAGAGGGGCGGAGTCACTTGTTTTTGTTTTGTTTTGTTTTTCTGGGATGTTGTGTAGAATAGTGCAGATGAATGATGAAGCCGTTAACGTTAAAGATAATACACAATAAATAGATTTGAATCAACATATATCAAAAGATGCCGAACGCGTATACTGCAAGGAGCCTCAGCACCCACAAGGAGTCACAAGGACATTTTGCCATATACTCACTATACCGACTTTGCTGCTTGAGATTCCCCAGATTTTTATCTTGGGAGACCCATCATATTAAACCAACACCTCTTCACCACCTGCCGCTGGTCGGAGACCGCCCGTTTCCACATCGAGAAGACAGGCGGCGATCCGCTCCAAGGAGCAAGACTTCGAGCGCCGGAAAAAGGCACCGACCACCGTCCGTTCCATCGGTCCACCGTTGGGAACGGTTCGGAAACGCACGGGTTTCCCACGGGACGGGGGTTGGGGAGGTCCGGTGCCACTGAAAAAAGCAGAAACATGTGCCATCTCGGTGGGCAGATCGGTGGAAGCATTATACGTGTATGTGGAAAGGATTCATGATGACGATGACGATGACGATGACGATGACGATGACGATGATGATGATGATGATGATGATGATGATGATGTATTTGTTTCATGTCCTATGGATCCAGATGGTATCTGGTGAGAGGGTGATGTAGGCGCGATCCAGGTGGTCCAGTCGTGCATGCTCGAAGAGTCCTGCGGATCCTTAGGGCCTAATCTGCTGGGAATCCATGTTCAGACCCTTGATACACTCGGACTCACTAACATGGAAGTGGAAAACCCACTGTTTGTAGAGGAAAGTAGTCTTCCAAGAGACCATTTTCCACTTCCATGTTAGTGAGTCAGAGTGTATCAAGGCAACCCATCTGTTGAAGCTATCTCTTCTCAGAGTCCTAAGCCTTTGTGGTGTTGAACGAGCACCACGAACACGCTGCGCTGCAAGTTTGTGTCAGCAGTGTCCGTTTGCAGCTTCACTATAGGATGCATTTGATGGAGGACCTATTTTCTGTAAGGTTTAGGGTGAGACGGTGTGAGTCTCCACTTGACCCACGCCAAAATTTCCCATGGCCGCTGAGATGGGGCCGACTTACCATCCTCAACCACCCACCCACCTACCCACCCACTCAACCACTAGAGAGGAAGACCCAGTTAAGTTTTGGACACCGTTCACTTTGTCTGCGAACAATTTGTGTCAGGACCACCATGATGAACTAGCACTTAAGGACAAACACGTTACCCTCCCTCCAACAATCGTGGAAGCTGTCCAGGACCCCCTTGTAGAGGAAAATGGTCTTCCACCTCGTGTTGAACTTCCTAGTTCCAGGGAGTGTATGTCACGTCCCAAGTTACCACCGAATGATGAACCGCGGCCCCGAATGGTTGGCCCATGCGGGCCTTGTACACCACTGGTCCGACACCCCGCTGGCGACCTGGTCGACTGTCAGTGGGGCATGTACTTCTCCGAAAGTGCCATCATCCTCGTTCCGAACTGGACACTCCATGGGGGACACTCCACTCGCCTTGGGGACACTCACCTCCAACCTTGGGGACACTCCACTCACCTCCAACCGAAAGGCTTGTGGGAGCCTGCGAACGCGGCAGAGAACTCCCTACCGTGTCCGGTGTCAGGCAGAAGAGCGGAAGAAGCGCGAGCAGCTGCAGGTGCGCGTCTCACTTTCGCTGTGTTGGAGCTGCGTTTAGACCCTCAACGCAGTCTTTCCCTGTTTTTAGCCCATAGCCGAGACCTCTCCGAATTTGCTCTCAGTGCACTTACGCGTTCTCACGTTCCGAGACCTCTTCCCGGTCTGGGCACCCAAACCGGCCTTGGGGACCTTCATGTGAGCTGTGAGATCGTCATCGCCTCGGCTCTCTGACTCGCCAGGCAACCTGGCCATGTTCCTTTCTCAACCACATTTCACAGCTCACGTTCGACGGGGCGCCGTTCCCGAGTCAACGGAGGAAGTCGGTTGGAAACTCTTGGTGCATCACATCACATGCACTCATTGGATGGGAGGAGCCAAAGCTAAGCCAAGCCACCAAGCCAACTCCATGGTGACTCCCGGTGGCCGCCGGTGGCGTCGTTCTGACCGAAAGAGCCAGGCTCTGCGAGAAGAGCCGGGAGCCGAGACTGAGAGACGACGAACCGTCGACCGACGAGCTGAAGGGCCGACCGAGGTTGAAAAGACGAAAACGAAGTAATTACGAAGCCACCAAACCTGCTTAAGGTGACATGTGTATGCATTTGTATGCATTTGTTCATTCATTGGTCATCCAGTTTTTGTGGTTTTCTCTCGCGAGTATAGGAGCGAGTATACTTAGTAGATCTTAGTAGCACGGTCCCCAATCGAGTTGGTTCCTTTCTCCGGGATCGAATTTCACCGCAGGACCGGAATCATGTCTCGACGACGGGACATCCGAAATTGCCCGACACCAGGCGGACCAGGTGGATGACCCAACCCCGTTTTCAGAGAGCAGAGGGTTTTGAAAGAGCAGAGGGTTTTTGCGTATCCGGACTCCGGACGTTTCTCTAAGGTCCTGTACTGAAAGGAGGTGAGAAAGAACGTGAAAGAACATTGCCAGGACCTTCAAATTGATCATCCTTGAGATCTCAAGATTTTTGGTCACTTGACATGCGTCCCCGGTCGGATGACACTACCCTCCCCGCAACAATCATGAAATTGGAAAATGGATGAACATGATCCGCAAGACCATGAAAGACCAAGAGGGGATTGTCCACTTCCACATGTGTTGTTTGAGGGTTTTGCCAAGATGTGGCCGGAAGTGGGGCCGGACTATTGCCCTGAAGGGGCCTTGAAGCTGGCTTGAGGTCTGAATTCAATGCCGGTGCAAGAAGCCGTGTCACAGGCAGAAGTGGTCGGGTCTTCCATAAAGCTCAAAAGAAAGGGTAGATGGGTCTTCCATGCCACCCCAAACCTCCAGACCTGGTGACCGTTGGAGTTCCAACAACTCCTCCGAAAACCCGGCAGACCGACTGTTGCCGACCGGTTTCAGACCTTCAGGTATGAAGCACAGCAGCAGAAACGAGAGAATGAGAGGCCGCAATTGATATTTGTTCGAGCTTTGGTTAGGAGGAAGCCATTTGGAGCTGGGGGTATCCATATTCCAGAGGGAGGCATCTTTTCTTTTCTGCAGTTCATTCAAAACAAAGGCAACTTTTTCGGGGCAAAAAGAAAGGTTTGGGGGATGGAGGTGGACTCAGGAAAGCTGGATTCGCCTCGTTTTGTTGATGGCTGATGATGGCTGTATTGTGTTTTTCTTTGAATTGTGATAGGATACGTCAAAACTAAATACTAGCTAAACCAGAAAAAGTATACAGTAGATATGTAGATAGTGTTGTTTCAACGTCACACTTGCTTTCATGACTCTGGTACCCCTTGCAGTTGGTTTACGAAGAACTTGGCATCCCAAGGTATTGGCTGCGTTGGGCTGGGCACTTTCATATTATAGTACAGTTTGAAGCACCATGGGCAAGGTCCGGTTGAGGTTGACGAAGCCACACAATCTCGTCTCAAATTTAATCATCTCACGCAATAGCCCAAAATCAATTGTCCTTGGTTCATGGTTCATGCCGCTTGTTAATCCTCACACATGAATCTCATGGTTCGTGGATTTGCCACCCGATACCGGTGTGAGGTGTGAGGGGCAGGGTACGGGTGTTCGATGTGCTACGGCGGCGCCACCGGTCGGGTCCAGCGGTCGGGTCGGACGCGATCTGCGACGCGTTTCGGTGACGGAGAAACCTCACCAGGATGTCCCAAAAGCACCGGACTAGGAAGGTGCTGGTACTGGTATTGGGCTGTTTCATGGGAGGTAGTCTCACGCGGAGCATCGGAGAAACCTCACCAGGCTAGCCCTCTTGAAGAAACAGACCGAGCTGCGTGCTCGAAAGAAGGCCCGGCGCAGGGTGCGGTAGGCCTGACACAGAGGGCTGAGGCTGGAGTGAATCAATGTGTTTCTTTGAGAAGAGGTTTACAATAGTTTACATGAGGTTTACATCTATTATATAACAACATCAAGAAAAACAGAAACTGTGAGATAAACCTCACAGTTTGGTAGGCGTAAAAGAAACTGTGAGCATTTTTCTTTGATAATTTCTGAGAGATTCGTTCACATATTCAGTCGTGGACTCATGGAGTTGTGGACTTATGGCACCCGTCTCTTACACTTGTAAAACCACTTTTCTGAGTCAATGAGTCTCTTGGGATCTCTTGGGTCTATTTTTGCATGTATTTGCCAGGTATTTTGTGTGTAAACTTCTGTTGTGGAGAAGATCGTGTTCTTTTCCCAGTTCAAGCAAATCCAAGTGCAGCTTGTTGTTTCAGATGAGCCCAGATGCCGTGGCGCCGTGGCGATCGGCGAAAAGTCCACTGATCGGGCGCTGATCGGTTTCAGATACACCCCGATTCACGTGGAACATGGTCCCTGGTCTAGGAAGAGGGGTTTCCTCTACAACGAAGTGGTGAACTCCACTTCCATGGAACGTGAGTCAGAGGGTATTTCTATGTTTCCAACCATGTACTTGAGATGCTTGATTCCATTAAGTTATATCAGTGACTGTCCTCTATAATGAGCCCTTTCTGTCCCCAGAAGCATGAGTGGCACTAACACTCATGCTTATAGTTTTGAGTTGACACATAATATTGAAACCACTAACCAGCGATGGGATTGGGGTCTCCCAAGGAAGCCATAGATTCACTACCCCCCATAGCCCTGACACTTCATGAGACTGGCATATTTAACCTACATTGGGGTGGTTGAAAGGGGGGTCAAATATGGGTCAATGTATTTATAGGTCGATATTCCATACACATGGAGTGTTTGGGTAGTTGTGTCTTCCATCACGACACTGCGCTCCGCACCTGCGCTCCGCACCTGACCTGCGGTGTCGAGGCTGAGAACGATCGGCTGAACCATTTGCGGGAGAAGAACATCGCCAAGCGACACAAGGCGCGCGGAAGACCCGTGATGGACCCGTGGGATCGGGGGAGTGAAGATTGGAACCATCTAAAAGGTGACCAGAAAACAACCAAAACTTGGAAGGCCGGACTGGAGATGTGCTTCGGTGCCGTGAGATTGAGTGGCAGGCTGCAGTTATCCTTTGCACACATGACATATAGGTGCTCCTTGCTGCTATGCTACCAACAACTGCGAACGTCACACATGTTGTATTGATCAGGTACAAATCCTTTCGATCCAGTTTGTTGGATGATTTGCGGAACTTTTAGTTCAAACAAAAACATATCAAAACATATCAAAACTGTTCTTGACAATTCGTTAATATTCGTGAAGTGAAACCAAAGACATTTGACCAGACCTACGCAGTCTCAAACGCCTTGTGAAGTGGGTGATCATCATGACCACAGGGTGTTTCCTAGAGTGTGTTCAGCAATCAGCTCGAGTTCACGTCTTGATTTCGACTTCTAGCTGGTGCAGTAGTTCACTGGTGCAGATCTGTGGTTTCGCTCTTTGTTTCAAGAAATCCATGACACGTGAAGACGCTCGGTGTGGTTTCAGACGAGAGGACAGAGGGTCACTGGACCATGCTCGGTCGGAACAGACGGTCCGAACAGACGACACCCGAACAGACCGACACGTTCGACCCTGTTTGAAGAACAACTCCAAGTTGGACGTGTGGAACCAGATACACTGTTTATACGGTATATAGCCATATATTCTTGCTGTAAATCCATCCTTATCATTCTTATAAACTTATACCCTAGACTTCCAAGACCATTAAAAGAATGGTTGACCTGGTTTTTGTAGTCTAAAATCCTTAGTTGATTCGGTAAAGACCATTAAATTAATGGTGGTTGGAAGCCTAGGGTATACATATATATATAACTAGCGTTGTAACTAATCAAAAAAATTTTTCTTATTGTTTTTTTGTCATCCGTGGCCTTGACCACATGTGTTTTACGAACATGGTTTCCCTTAAAACTCCCTAATTATAAATATCGCAAGTGTTTTTGGTTTGCGTTCTGGAGCCATTCCCCTATCCTATTTATGCATTGCGTATTCTAGCCATATGGCTGTGAGTCATGGCACCAGGAGCCACCAGGGTAGGCTGACCATGTGGGAAAAGTTACGTTCTGTGGGAAAAAAACAGGTTCCCCCAGTTTTGACCCACAGCCAAGTACGCCTTTTGAGTGGTTTTCTCCAAGGTGCTATTTGGGGTTGGTGTCAGAGTAATGTGGATGTGTTTCACAGTGTTTCAGCGTCTTTGAAGTTCTGGTGTTGCTATGTCCAACATGCCAGGTTGGGTTGTTATATACTATTTTGTACTTGCAGGTTGAGGATAGAGGGCACTGAGGGCTCTCCCCATTTCAAGATGCCGGACCAGGCCTGGCGTGCACGAGCAGATGCAGAGATCCAGCACATCATTGATGAGCAGGTGGGGTCAATTCTAAAGAGACGTGCGATTGGTTCCAGTCCTTTCGTGTTCGGTAGTAGCGATCCAGGTGTCAGGTGACCTGCACAGTTGGTAATCTATTGATATGGTTTGTGATGTTCGGGACATGGATATGGTTCTTCAATGTTCCTTGCTTGCTTCCTTTTCAAGAAGTCAGGAATGTCCTGGCATGCTTAGGACTCATGAATCTCATGCTTAGGCAGGTCCCAGTCTGAACTGCCCCTGGAGATCATAGCCCTTCTTATCGTTGAATCGTTTGCTGCCGTTCAGCTCTTTAGCTATGTAGTCCCGACCCTAAGCACTCCTCATGCCGAAACAACGTTGTGTTGCATTCACCACTCTTCTTCCTCATCCGGGTTGCTGGTTGCAACCTGTGCTATGGCAAAAAATGTGTGTGTGTACATATATCAGGGAGCTACAGTCGCCGGCGACCCGAGGGTATCCATTTTCCCCAGTTCAACAGGGTAGCTGGAACTCCGAGGTATACATAGCTGTCGGTTGTTCCTCAACCCCGACAGCTACTGTAACACTGTAGTGATCTGTGTTAAACCCTAGGGATCCACGTACCTTCTGAGAAGGTGTTTGGGCTGGGTTTGGAGGGTTCAAATACCTTCTGAGGAGGTACTTGGATCCCTAGGGTGATCTGTGTTAAATATAGAGAAATTCCCTGGCCCTTGCGACTGGTCGATGTTTCTTCTGGAGTGTCGGATATGTTTGAGCGATTATAGCTGCACCCATCGACTTATACCTGGTTATCCCTGGGGCTCCAACCACCTCCTGAGGAGGTGGTTGGGGTAAGTTTTGGTGGTCTAACTACTTTCTGAGAGATGTGGGACAGGAGCCCTAGTCTGTGCATGTTCCCTATTTGGATGTTGGTCACCCCTGGTCGTCTCGATTCGTCTCGAGTGGATCGTGTTTGGACCCAGGAAGCCGAAGAGGAGCGATTGGCCGAGGTGCGCGGGGGTTGACGGGTCCGCGCTTCAGCGGAACTGCAGCGGACCGCGGGAACGTCCGCTGTGTTGGATGGCTGGGGGGCTGGGTTTGTAGATGTTTTTAGGTCCACATGAAGATATCAAAGGACTTTTGGATGGGTTTTGGTGATTTGGTCCCATATTTTGTCTCATAGACCATCGCACCGGTCCACCGGTTGGGTCGCCAAAGACGGTCGTTTTCGGTCGGTCTCCTGGTGCCCAGCTACACTGCTACACAAGCGTCCTCGAATCCAAAAGAGTTCGCACAAGGTTCCGCACAGGGCATCGCTACTAGTGACAAGAAGCCATACTAGTAGCTAAGGGCATTACTACTAGAAAGAGCTACTAGTAGCTAAGGGCATAGCTGCTAGTAGCAACGCCATGCTGTTCTTCGGCTCAGGCCATTCAAGCTGCGCGGCAGAAGAAGTTCGGTGCCCAGAAACGAAAGGATCGAAACAATCAACGACGGCATCGGGCGCTCCCCGAAAGTGCGCCGAACTCTCACCTGTCCATGGTCTTCCGGGCCATGCCATCCAGTTCCACGCTTTTCTCGCGCCCTCCGTCGACAGCAGGGCTCGGGCTACCGAAAACCCTGGCTGCCAGGGGCGACACCGACGGGTTCCGCTTCCGCCGTTCGAGGGGCCGGAGGCTGGTACGACCGTTCAGACCGGTCAGACCGCAGCGAATCCGGTGGGGAAGGGTCGCCGGCCGGCCTCGGACCGGGCCTTCGCCGGGCGTTCAGGAAGGATCGCGAAGGGGCGATTCGACAAGAGGCGCCAGACGGTTCTGCGCAGTTGGTTTCGGTGTCGTTTTTTACGCACATAAACATCACATGTGCAATGTGCATGCTTTAAAAGCTATCGTACCATGAGAGTTGTTAATAGTTGTTGTTTTTTCTTAGTAAAAGTACAATCACGTCATTTGTGTTCACAAGCTATCACATCATTGTTTGGGATTGCCTTTTGGCCGGTTCGAGCTGGGGGTGGGTTCAGCGACTTGCGGCGCTTGCGCCGAGACTTTCGAGACTGGTTCAAGTCATTCCAAACCGGGATCAGATGCTGTGGTAGTACATGGTTTGTTCATTGGTGGATGAAGCAGTGTGTATTGGGGTGTTATGACCCACATTTGCAGGCAGAAGAAACCATTCCCCATCAAGGAAACTACATGAAACTACATAATACATATCACTACCGCATCTCACTACCGCTACACACATCTCAGATCTCACTTAGGATATAGCTCACGTGCACTGACACGAGTCATGGGACATCAATCGCCCTGACTATTTTTGGGTTGTGTATTTCTTTTGCTGGCTTCCAAAGAAAAGCTTGTTGTATATTTCACCGCCAAGAGTAGGGAGTCATTCGCGCCAGAAAATGGACAAGCAGACCAGACAAGAAGAGCTGGACATGTCTCGCCAGGGGGGCCTGGACTTGGGGAAGCATCGGGGTATGATGGTGCTTTGTTATCTTTTAAGATGAGATACATTTGGAACATGGCAGGTGTCCAACACAAGGGAACTAATAACCTGGTTGCCCAAACCAAACCAAGTGTTCGGTGTCCCAACAAGCAGTGCATCCAGACTGCCGCAGGTTTTCCTTACCTGGTGCTTTCGTTGTGGACATCAGTGGGATCAATGGCGTGAGCAGCCACTCCAAAAACAAAAGCTATATATATATACTCCCAGGTAGAGTCTGTCTAGCAGGCATTTTGACGGTTCAACTCCAGAACTATTGCGATGCAGTACTTCATCTAGAAACAGCCGGCCCTGGTCAGAACCTCATCTTCTAGACACTTCTCCCAACGCAGACTAGCTGCGGTTGAAAGATGTTGTTCCTCCTAGAAGCATCATCAGGAAACCTGCAACCTGGACTCTCCTCAATCAGTTCCTGATGAGTATGTTTCCAGCCACAGTCACGAGAATATGTTTGCCACTGACATTCAAGTCACAAGAATAATTTTTGACTTGCCAAGTGAATCGCAATGAGTTACAAGGACAAAGGGTGCTTTATGTATACTTTGATTCGTTGGAACCACTGGTGCAAAAAGAGTAGGGAGTGCCAGATCTGGGGAATGAACTTGCTAATAGGAACTCTGCCAATTCAACTTCCAGCAGAGGTTGAAGAACAATAGTTCGACTATCCTAGTTCGGTACCCCTGGTGACGGGTCCTATTTACGGTCACTGGATACCTCTGTAGGTCAAGCCAGATCAACTATATAACTGCTTGATGCCAATCGACCGGACTCTCTTCTTCGACCAATTCCAGCTTGAAACATGTGAGATCCCCTGGGTAGACTCTTCGTCTATTTTCCTTCTTCCTTGGGTTCTTTGCCTAGAAGTATATGTCAAAACACACCCTTCCAGAGGCTTTCGCAGTTCATCCCTTCGTCCAAAAAGGCGTTCCAAACCCACCGTCGCCCGTCGCAAGCCGCCGTCGCTGCGCCGCTTCCGCAGCGTTCCGCGGGGGATCCGAGCCGCTGATGCCCGGGCCATCGGGCGCCCGGCAGCACATCGCCGCCACTCTGCGATTGCCGGGGCACCCGGATCGGGGGGGTTCCAACTTGACATGGGCTCTACACTGGCCTACATGGTTCCTACTGGCCTACATGGTAGAAGTGGGCTTTACATGGCTTTACGATTGGCAACTAGGGTCACAAGAAGCTCCTGGCCATGGCTTACTCCTTAGTGATCTGAATCAGTGAACATCAACACGAAGTGACTGATGCGTTTTAGGGCTTGGCGTCGCTAGTGGTTGTGGTGCTGCGCATTTGGTATCTCCCAGCTGCACATTTTGGTTCTTTGAGGTCTATTTTAGATGTTGTGGCCGAGCGAGAATTCGATCATCCACCATTCAATTACATCATCCACTCCAAATTCCTTGGGTCCATTTCGAAGCGAAAGCTGTGATCGTTGGTGTTTGGGGTTTTCGGTGCTCTGGCAGGTTTGGTGTGGTTCGGGTGAAATGGAATGATCTGGGGTATTCACTATGCGACTTGACGAGCTGATGAGGACAACAAAGTTCGCTCGTATTTCAAAAGGTTGCGCAAACGACTGCCATGTTGTTTCTCTTGATGCAGTGTATAGCAATATAAACTAATTGATTTTGGGAAATATTCACCACCCTGCAACAATGGGTTCTTATACATTTCTGGGAGCCATGAGCAGTTTACGACCAGTTTGTGCAGTTTGGGAGGCAATTGCATCAGTTCAGGACGGCTGTAACGTGATTTCATAGAGATGTATCTGTATACAGTATACATCCTTTGGTCTATTACATGATCCTCTCATCTATAGTGGCCAGTTCTATCGAGTTCCTATAGCTATTTCGGCACCTCTATACAACCGCTACAGATAGAACTGAGACGAACAGATGCTTCACGTGCTTCAGTTGTCAGTTTCAATGTTCCCCTGTGTCTCAAAAAAGGTGTCTCAGCTGTTCTCTTTTCACCCCCAGTTCTCGGATGTCGCAAGCGAACTGCCATTGGTCCAATTCACCCAAACTCACCGCAGCCGCCCCCGGTTTGTTCACGTTCGCCTCCTACCCACCGGTGCTACCCATCTCGCCACCGCGCGTCCAGCACCGACCTCGCCGCGCGGCGTCGGCGCGCTCGGCGCCAGGTGGGTGGACCTGTCCCTGTCGATCCTGAACACCTTGGGCGTCGGCCTGGCCCTCCCCATGGCCTCCGAGGCCTGGAAAATCACTTCACCCGGTCGCCGTTCGACCCGAACGGGAGCGGAGTGGGGATGACGAGACCTGTTAAGTGAAGCACGGTGGACTCGAGTGGCGGTATACAGAGACAATCAGAGACATGTTTCTTCGGCCGGGAGAAGGGTGTTCCTGTGGCCAGAGGCTTTTTACTGAATTCACATCATGGAAAACATGGGCGTGTATTCTAATAGGGAGACACTCCCACCGGTAGACTTGCTTGTTTCCCTTCTTCCAGAGGGCCGTTGCCTGGGAGCTCTCCCTATTGAAATATACTCACATCCATGTTCAGCAACAGTTTTGGACATTTGATGTCTTCAGAGGCAGAGATGATGTCAACGCATTTTGCACTTTCTGAGATACTTGGCTCTCAGCGCGTTGCCCCCCTTGTGAAGAACATTCGAAGCTGTGCTACGAGCGATGCTGCGCTTGGCAGTCTTGCTCCTGTGCGGGCTTAAAGGGTTTGGCTCCGAGCTGTGCCTTGAGGATGGTGTGCCGGAAAGTCAGCGAAAGTATATCCAGGCAGGCGCTGTGAGCGGGTTCTTGTCATTTGTTTTCTTATGTCCTCTTCCTTTCTGAAAATACTCTTTCTCTTGCCCTTTGTCTCGTGGAAAGTGTATCCGGGCGCCGGTTGTAGCTTGCGATGTTTGTTGCGCATGCGCGATGCCTTCGCGGACTCATTTGTTGCTCCCTCTTTCAGGACTCCATACGGACTCGTCATACCTGTTTATATACATGGGGTCTGTCCGAAATCACAACCCTTTAAGGAACTGGCCAGGTATCAGGATAGACACCATGCTCATGTTATACCCTTCCAAGTGCCCGAAACATCTCAATGCCCCGGGTCTCGGGACCGCTGAATGAATTGCTCGGATTGCGCTTTTTGCTTCGACCTGAAAACGGCTGGTTTCCTGAAAACTGGCCAGTGAAGGTCTCACTCTGCTCATGTTTGGCAAATCAAGTGAGTGGCACAGAAGCCTTTTGCCACTGAAAAAGAGCAAATTCCAACCACGAACTGCAGGATGAGATAGATACCAAGCAAACACTTTTGCGCAGCTCAAGGCGTTTTCTGCACGCAGCCTCTCTACTGCACGTTCTCAACGCACCCAGAAACCACGACGGGCGACTTGCAGCCCAGCCCGTTGAGTTGACCAACGACGCTTCCATGCCGAAGACATGAGCACGCAGCACGGAGGGCAGGCAGCAAGCGCCAAGCACAAGACATGCACACCATAGGCAGCAACCGATGGCAAATGGTCAAACTTTATCAACACACCACGCAAAAAAATCATCGCAGAGCAACACCAGGCACACTTTTTACAAGACGACAGCACTTAAGCCAACGACCCAGTCATGGCCGTGGTAGTTCTGGTGAAAAGCTACCTCAGATCATGAAGAGGGGAGTGCTGCCCACGTAAAGAGTGGACCCATGACGTTTCGCTGACGTTTTTTCTGATCGCATATGCATGTGCCCATGCGGGCACAGAGCTATCATATACCAAACATGACCTGCCGCAGCCCTGAAGCCATTTGTCCTTCGCCTGCAGCTGCTCAAACAATGGGCCTATAAATCCAAACAGCACTCCATAGACTGTCCCTAGGGCTCCAACCATATCCTCAGAAGGTGGTTAGACCCCCCAAACCCACCCTAATCACCTTCTGAGGAGGTAGTTGGAGCCCTAGGGTATGATTGTTTTCCCATATTTACTCCTGTTCAACCATCCCAATGTAGATCGCCAGTCCCATAGAGTCGGACACAGCTGATGCAGCGTGCCGCTTGCGGTTGGTTTTTTTTTCCTCCACACGAGATGAAAGCGAGGTCCAGGGCAGTCTAGAATGCCCGATTCAAGTGCAGCAGCCACGGGGTTAGCAGCGCAGCAGCAGCTTAGGTATCTTAGGTGCACCCTGAGCGTTGGTAGCAGTGCGACTCGCTGGTGGTTTTTGGGATACGTCATTTAAATTGGAATTCCCATCACGAAGAGTCGTTGTTTTGTCGTTGGTAGAAGCAGCCACGTGCTTTTGCGCCTGTTTCAAGACAGTGATGAGTCTTCTGCGTGGCTCTGTTTGATCCTAGTTGGCTGAACAGATATCGTTGTATATTATGGTTGGCCTCAGTCGAACACAGACGAACTGTCAGCTCTCAGCAACAAACCCGGCACCCATATTTCAGCAGACACAAGAGAGTTATATACCCTTCCTCCAACGAACATGGAAGCGGGCAATCCTCTGTTTGTAGAGGACAAGGGTCTTTCCAGTGGTCATAGATTCCTTTTCCATCCTTTTCCATGATTGTTGGAGGGAACATATAGATGTACACACTCAAGGCAGGTGTGCAAAGATGGACGTGCACAAGTTTTCGAGCCAGGCTAGGAGACTTCATTGGTGTTTGGGGTATTTGTGTTCAGTCTATTTCAGGATGGTGCAGGCATCGACATTCCAATCGGAATCTTTGAGAGCAATTGGGCTTCTTCTTGGCTGCTCAACAAGTTGACCGAAATGTTGGTTCAAGAAGTGATGGGCTACCATGCGAAGGTTGATCCTCGCATGGGCGCCAATGGAGCGTCTTGCTTTTACGCGTTGCCCGGGTGCATGGATTTTGACAACAAAATCGTTGCCGAGAAGCAGTGTGGAATTAACGAGACCACGCTCCATATCAGCGTGGACTCTTGGGTTGGCAGCTACGCTTCAGCAATGGATCAATTCAACAAGGAATTCCCCAGAATTGCATCGGTAGACTTGGGCTCCATGGGTTATGCAGGTGAGGAATCCATGTACGTGAGCCAGGCCATTCTGAATGATGCTTACGGGGATTCGGGTCTCGCCCTTGACTTCTACAAGAGTTGCTTTGCTGATGGGAGTGGCCTGAAATACGAAACGGGATTGTGTTTACATGCAGAAACAATATAATTGGATGTTTTTTGTTTTTAGATACATGTTTTACATGACGCTTAAAACGCTTTGCTTCAATCGAAACGGGGGACCGAAACGAGGGGATACCTTGGACCGAGCAGCCGCTGAGTGGCATTTCGTGTCGTCCGCTGAGTCCACCCGAACTCTGCCGAGCTCGGACTCACATCGGGACGAAGTCGACGAAGGACGAAGTCGACCCCATCCACTTGGAACTCCTGACATGGAACTCCTGGGTGGAGCTCGGCAGACCTCGAACATCCTCTTCCCCTCTTCCAGGAAACCTTTGTGAAAATCACCCAAACCCTACCAGTCAATGTCCTCATTTGGCTCAAGTTGGACATCAAACAACTAAAGGCTTTTGCTGGTTTGGACGGGACATGTTTCTCACCTCAACCACACGCCGCTTCGCACACCTTTGAGACCCTTTGTGGAATCTTCCTTTGGCGACCCGCGTGTGTGTACAGTACAGTAAGGTCAGGACTATTCTTTCCTGGCGTCCCATGCACCTATCACACAAGCATTGCAAGGACTTAAGACGCTTAAGACCTCAGTCAGCATTGCAAGATTTGCTGACTTTAAGCATGTGTGCCAAGTGTAAATGTTGCATGATGTTCCCAATGTAGGCACGAAGCCATGACAAATCGTGGTATAGGAGGTCATTTGGCTGAACAGATTGAGGCTACAACACTACGCATCACAATCCGAGGAGACTCACCTGCTGATTTAATGATGTGTTCAAGTGTTTGGATGATTTTTGTCCCAAACAAGTCATGTGTTCTGACAGAATCTACGAAGATTTGCTTACATTGCATGGTGTCGGGCTCATGTATGTAGGCAAACCATATGTTGTTGATGAATTGTGAATTGATACCAAACCATGGCAGTGTTCCAATGTGTTCCAATGACCCATAATGACCCTATTCTACTGCCGTCCACACCAGGAAATATTTTGATTCGATTCATGACGTGGACCTCTCGGAATTGGAAATGTGCAACGAGACGGACATGAGCAGCATGGTATAGCATCAGCTGCGACACCTTTGTTCTTCCAAGTTGGTCAATCCCATGTTGGATGTGCTTCTCCGGGTTTCTGAAGCAAATCCAAGGCAACCCGAGTCGAATTGGAGACTATGCCAAGTACTCTGGGGACTATGATGGGGTAGTGAGCCAAGCAGACGGTACGTTTGTCGCCAAGTGCACAGACAACCGCTGGTGGTATGCTCCTGCTTGCAGACAAAATTCCTCCCAGTGCATCCCTCTATTCACGTCAGGCAATCGTAGTTTTGCTTAGGATGCTTTTATTTTCCCATATCTTTCCTAGGGGTAAATCCTCTTGTGGGGAAGGTGTTTAAGGTTTTCCTACTTCTTTATATAAACAAATTCAGGCAATGGTTGGAAATTGCAAGCATTGATGCAGTGGTCCACTGCCTACGGAATGCCAACAGCTATTGCACTCTCCAAGGGGTATTCCACATGGATGAAACATGTGAAGAATCATCGTGCCTTGCACTACTGGTGGGTTCCAGATTCAACCTTCATCGACATGCTGCCAGAGCCTTTGACGTTTGCGCGTCACAGTGCGACTGAGTGGTTAGAGGGAGACAAGAAGAGCGGAGCAAAAGGAAGCTACGTGTCCAAGTTGGTGAGTCACAACTTGCAAGCCAAGGCTGGCAGGGTACGTGAGTTCCTTGGCCTGGCGCCAGGGGGTGTGTTGGGTGTGAAGTGCTTGTCCGCCTGTTCATCCGCCCGGATGTCTCCTGAGTCAACGCCCAGTTGATCCATTTAGGCAAATATATGACCAAACATTCAGAATTCTTCTATAAACCAGGCCAGTGTAGGCCGTAGACTTGCTTAAGATGGATCCAGGCTGGTTTAGGGCGCTGGGTCCGCCGTTTCAAAGATGAGTCTTGGATCTAGAGGAGGCTGCTTCCGAAGCCGAAGCAGTGGCGGTTGGTTTGAACCTTTTGCGGCGCGAACGTTTCATTTCACTAAAGAACTAACATACCCAAAGGTTGACCTTGACCTTCATTCACCTTATTTATGTTACTTACTTTATAATACTTTATAATACGTTATACATCTTTTTACTTTTTAATGGATGCCCCGATGCCCTACAAGAAACTGGCTGGGTGAGGGAGACAGAGTTCCAGGAACGCACGTTTGTTGAGCTTACAAGATTTAAAGCCCGTGGTTTGGTCCCTTCTCCCAAAAAACTATTTCCCTCACAGGCTATGGGTTTAGTGGTGGATTTTTAATAGAGATCCTTTGGTGCGGTTGAATATAGGGAAGGGGATTGAGTGGGACTTCGATGGTTGGTTTTTGCCTCAAAAGGATGTCGGGCTGTTACTTTCCTTGCAGCGAGCCCTCTCATGGATTGTTAATGTAGTCCCTTGATTTATAAACCCCCCCCCTCCCCCCCCCTCAACAACCAAGGCCTCCAAAATAATGTATAAGACAATCAATCAATTGATAATTAAATAAGGAATCCTTAGCTAGCTACCTCTGGAGCTACTCTGGCAATATTAAAATAAAAGGAATCAAGAAAACCTAACTTTGAAGACATCTGAAATATTTATTACAATAAAAGGGAATGAATCAATGGAAATAGAACTAACTTTTTAAATTTCAATGGACATCTGAATCCAAAGACCTGCAATTTCAATGGTAAGTAAAGCAAATCAAAAGGCAAAGAAAAGGAATAAAGATTTAAAGCCTCAAATCTCTAGACATTATTCTAGGGGCCCCCCCTAAATAATGTCAGAAAGCTGCTTGCTGGACAACCCCCTTTGCTTGAATGATTTTTTTTGTTTTTCAATACTTTTGAAT
>CAXAMN010001581.1:365167-415943 GCA_963970005.1 Durusdinium trenchii
TTTTGTTTTTCAATACTTTTGAATAAGGGATTTTATAAAGAAAGTGCCCGCTGACTTTTGGAAACTTTTGGAAAGCTTCAAAACTAAAGAGCTTAGGACAAGTAAATAAGGAATAGAGGGTGAGTAAAGCAAATCAAAAGGGAAAAAGTAAACTATAACAATAAACAATATTCCACTACAAATACCCCTCCCAAAAAAAATACATTATTCTAGGGGCCTTCATAAATCAGTGCAGGGAACAAAAAATACATTATTCTAGGGGGGTTTATAAATCTGAGGGCCACATTACCCTTTGGAGTTGTCATCCTTGATCTTTGTTAACAGGCCTTCAAACTTCAATTGAGCATCATCCTACTTCATCCTCACTCACTGTTAGGACGTGGATAGCCGTGTCCATCAAACTCTGTGAAGGCCCTTCCCATCGAATATCTCCACTCTGCCTGACGCAACTCTGAGTTTGGCTTCAAAACGACCGAACTTCCACTTCAGGTTTGTCTCCAACATGAACTTTGAGCTTCCAGAAGTACAACGTCTTCTTTTGGAACTTGATCAGTTGGGCTCCACCTACAACGTTTCATGCAAGTGGATGAAGGAGAATCGAGACGGGTGGGGCAAGAAGAGAGGGGGTTCATATATATATATAGTGTTCACTTCTTGTTTGTCCCTCCGCAAAGACTAACGAGTAGTGTCGTGTTGTGTTGTGTGTGTTTAAATCGACGTTCATACCAGGTACGACAACGATAACACAGCGATACCAAAAACAGACGACAACACAGCGAGCCTAAATTATCTTCCGGTACACTTGTACAGAATGGCCCACAGATGTACTAAGTACTACCCCATTGAAAACTCACGTAGACCCTGAAAACCACTGCTTTCTGGAGGAAGTTACAGTCTTTGAGGGTGCCATAGGGCCTCCGGGTCCATGTCAATGTGAGTTTAGCTGTGCAACAGTATGGCGCCGTAGAGCTGTGCGTTCGTGGACCGAATGAACTGTTCCACAGCGCGAGCGTGCCCACACAGCGCATGTATACGGTATATCCGAAAGATGCGGCAGTGAGTCATGCGGCACTGTAAGACCGTAAAGGAACAACAAAACGATACCATCCAAAGGCAACAGGGAAATACAGAGAACATGTTATAGACAACCTCACACTTGTTTCATCGTGTTTCCTTTCTTTTGTGGGCCAAGATGAGACTTGCGAACAAGGTGGACAAAGTGGAAGCCAGTCGAGACCAGCTGCTATGAAGGCTTTGGGTTGATTGATGCTTCGGGGTCTTTTGTCACCACCAGAGCAGAAGCTGTGGGATGTGGGCTGTGCCAAGCAGGATCTGCATCTGAGGAGCTCATTGATGATCAGGGAAGAACTTTCCAATGCAAGCCCTGTGCTCCAGGATACAGCCAGGCCAACACTTACTCCACCCAATGTGAGCCATGTCCAAAGGGCACATCAGCAAGCTCATTTGGCAGCACACAATGCACACCCTGTAGTGAAGGCTTTTACCAACCAGAGACGGCACAGACCTCATGCATCTCATGTGGTGCTTCCCGAACAACACTCTTATTGGGTGCATCATCGTTGACCGACTGTGTGTGTGATGCAGGAAACATTGAAGATCAATCCACTTGTGTGGCTTGCCATGAGGACAGCATGCATTGCCCGAAAGGTAGCACAGTCCCAAAGCTTGAGGCAGCTGACGGAACTACGGACTTGAAGAATCCCTTTGTAAAGAAAGGCTACTTCAGCAAGCTGGATATGCTTAAACAAGGTTTTCACAATAAAATACAGAATGAATAGATGTAAAACGTAGAAGCTCTCTATCATGAATTGGGTAACTTCTTTTCCCTACACTCAGAGTGGAATACATGGATACCTCCTTTTGCTGCATCCTCTTTGCCACCGGTTTGGTTGTCCTATGACTCTGTATATATGCTTCGACATTCTTCATTGGAACAGCACGTGATGTTGTTTGTTTTCTTTTTTCACCGCCCTGGAGCATCACCCAAGGCAATCCACTGGTCCCTTTGGACACCTACAAGTGTTCGGGGGAGCTCTTTTGCCCCGGTGGTTCTCCGGGCACCTGCTTCGGAGACCGCGAAGGGCTCACATGTGGAGATTGCAAAGAGGGGTATCTCGGGCTAACGCGAAAAGAGGCCATTCCTATTAGGTTGGAGGCCAGTAGAAGGGTGCCTGCAAGTGATGACACTAAGCTTGTCCTAAATAGTTTCACATGCAGGACTGAACCCTTAAGTGCTAGGGAATCACCAATGAGCCAATGGTTCAGGGCCTACACAGATTTGCACATGCATTTGGCTCAAGATTGCGGAAAAGGCGTGCCAGAGCGCGGGGTCGTCGGCGCGTGCGATTTCGCAATTCTCTGGTCAACCACTGGTTATCAGCCGTAGGCTTTACCTACAGTCTGTACATCCCTGGAGAGCGCTTCATTCTTGGACTCCACTGTAGACCCCGAGGCGCCGAGGAGCTTATTAGTGATAACTACCTTCTGGAGTTGTGTTTCTGCCCTTCGTGGTGGAAAATGGGATACAGACAGAAGCTAAGGCACCTCTCGGAGGGCCTGTCTCAGGGTCACTATTGCAATTCGCGCCCATTCGTATACCGCACTGGCGTTGCGCTTCAGACTGGGTGGATGGGTATTGCAAGGCGGTCTTGATTGGGAAGTGGCTTCGAGCTCAGAAGAAGAGCGCTGCGAATCCCGAAGATCTCGAACCACCGACTCGATCAGAAGGCAAGGCCATCGTCCCCGCCAAGAGCGGCTGCAACCAGCTTGGTGTTAGGATCGAAGGCAGTCCCGGTACCTTAAGCGGCAGTAGAATCTTCATCCGGAGTTTCGACGTCGTCCGTCTCGGTACCAAAGGCGAAGCGCCAAGCTTGCATCGACATCCAAAGGTTGATTCCACAGAGAGCGGTAGCGCTTGAGAAAAGGCTGGAGGTGGACTTAGATGAAAGGACATCAGAGGTAGCCTCGTCCTCAACGACAGCGCCAAAGGCAAAGGCGGCATCAGTGAACTTGGAATCCGAAGTGCCCCGAGCAGTGATTTGCAGAGATGAAGACTGGGGGGGGGACATGTCAAAACTGAGAAGCAGGCGATGAGGTAACCTCATTGGCAGTGGTGCAAGCCATTTTCGATAAGTTTGCGGCTCTTCACCCATCTCCCTTCACTTTGAAAGAGTTATGCTGCAGCAGCCTGGGTGGGAAAGGGACAGCGGGAGGGGTCGCCTTTCAGAGAAGGCTTCTCCTTCACACATAGGAAAATCATTTCAATGCAAAACCGGCAAAACCCTTGTCAAGACAGGAGGCACATCCTAGGTTGGACAGGAGGCCAACCATCTTGACATACATGCATAGGTTGAACATATCTTTTAACATACACTTGTTCAAAGCAACATGTGCCATGAAAACCGTCTAACTAAGGGATTTTCATTTTGACAATCAAAACCCTTTAGTTAAAGAACATTGCCTGCTTAAAAAATCTAATTAATGTGTAAAAGCATCTAATTACAGATTTAACCTTTAATTAGAGTTTCTAAAAAGTTTTTACATGAATTAGTTGGGCTCTCTTAGTGGATGCACCCCCAGCAGCGAGCAATCGTTCACGTGCCAGGTGTTCCTGGCAGCCATCTGCCAGACCGAGCCGCCTGAACCAGACCAAGCTGCAGCGACATTGTTTAGAGTTTCCCACGGAAGGCCCGACATTGACCAACACCTTCTTTTTATCTACTCGAAATGTTGGCCTTGCGTATATGCGCAGGGCCGACATGGGTCCGACATGGCATATATGTCTCTAAAAAGGGGTCCGACATTGACCGACATTGGTCTTTATGAAAAAGTGCATTTTTGTAGTCTTAGAATCTACACGCATTAATTTATGGTTTCGTTACTCGTCGAGATTCGGAACGACGGTGGGCTCGCGAACTCCCCCCTTTTCTTCCGGTGCGTGTCTCCAGCGGTCTATCCGACGGTGATTCGGACGGGTCGCCCGCCGCCCTCTCTCTTGCCCTTCTTCCCCTTCTTCGCTTGCGGCGCAGATGCCTTCTTCCTCTTGAGATCTCTTGAGCCCAAACTCTTTCGAAACAACAGCCGAAACAAGTGATCCCTAACTCACAGTACCTTCAACTAAGGGCTTGTAACTAACTTATACCTAATTTGTATCTTCAAAAGGTAACAAACGGTCTTCTACTTAACTAATCTAGAAATACAGAAAAGGTATAAGTTACAAAAACTGTAACTTCAATAAGTACTCATTATAGTTAACCAGCTTAACCCTTTACTGAACTACAAGTTAAGTTGCAACACAAATCAAGTTATCGAAACATTCGAAAACTATAACTTAACTTATAAGCTCGTTTTACACAAGTCATTCCCGGTCATATAGTAGGATCCCTACACGAAGTCTTCGAATCGCCCAATGCCACTAATAGGTACATTGCAACAGACAAACAGCGGGCTGATCCTTAACTAAGAACCTTTGCTCCCTGCCATTGGGACTCCAACTCCTCGGAATCAGAATCACTTCTTGAGGCATCCAACGCCATCTCGTTAGCAGCGACGCAGACTCTGCAGATCCCAAAAAATGCCGTAGGAGGAAGGGGAATCAGAAGTGTGCTTACAAGTGATGACCCTAAGCTTGTCCAAAATAGTTTCACAGAGCCGCATGCAGAACCCTTAAGTGCTAGGGAAACACCAATGAACCAAAGGTTCAGGGTCGACACAGATTTGCACATGCATTTGGCTCAAGATTGCGGAAAAGGGGTGCCAGAGCGCGGGGGCGTCGGCGCGTGCTGTTTCGCAATTCTCTGGTCAACCACTGGTTATCAGCCG
This sequence comes from Durusdinium trenchii, assembly GCA_963970005.1. Taxonomy (NCBI): domain Eukaryota; class Dinophyceae; order Suessiales; family Symbiodiniaceae; genus Durusdinium; species Durusdinium trenchii. The sequence goes on from CAXAMN010001581.1 coordinate 370,010, forward strand.
TAGGCTTTACCTACAGTCTGTACATCCCTGGAGAGCACTTCATTCTTGGACTCCACTGTAGACCCCAAGGCGCCGAGGAGCTTATTAGTGATAACTACCGAGCTGTTTCGCAATTCTCTGAGGCCATCACTATATTAGGTTGGAGGCATTATTGCTATTAGGTTGGAGGCCATCGCGTTTTTTTGTTTTCATTGGGCGAAGCCCCTTCTTCACTGGGGCATGCTGTTTCACGTTTTTCCCTTCAGCTTCTGAACGAGCCCGTTTCCCATGTTGGTTATTAGGTACTATTGGACTTCCGAGAAATGCGCGCCTTGCGGTGCTGTGCCTGCTGCCTGGGCGCTCTCGGTGGCAGTTTTGGTGATCGGAGTTTGTGGTTCATACTATATGCTGACCAGTAGCTATACGGCGAAAGCCAGTGTGATGATGTGCACCACCGCGGCCTTGGGAATGTTGGTGGCTTTATTCCAGAATCTGGGTGTCTTGAACACAGTTTCTGTTGAATGGCCAGCCGGGTTGCGAGACCTCCTGGATTTCGCTTCAGTCTTCACCTTTAACCTTGACGCTCTGGGCTTTAGCTGTGCTGCAGGAAGCAACGTGGCACGCTATGTCAGCACCGCGTCATTTTTCTGGATAGTAGCTGTTGCGTTGCCCACCGTTGGGTTGCTCACGAACCTCATTCCGATATTGAAACGTCGCGGCCTCGCCTGGGAGAAGTTCAAGACCATCAGTACCCTTGGCCAGTTCTTACAGGCGCCTGAGTCGGCAGCTGTGCGTGTGGGTATAGGACCACGATTTGTTGGGTTTCGGGGGATACGATCGTGTGTCTAACATATATATATATATACCAGCACCCTCCAACAGGTGCTTCCTGGTGACAACAGGTGCCCAGAAACCACCTGTTAGGGTCTCCAAAGAGCCTGTTGGAGGGTCCTGATATATATAATGAATATATTCCATGAAGAAGCTTTACTTCACTGTTGTATCGTTGATTCATCGACATGTAGAAATATAATGAAATAGCTCATATTATTGTAATATACAATACAAAATATTGTATGGATTTTGATGATTTGTTGTACTCTTAGGGTCAAACACGAAAAACAATCACTTTGGTCCTGGTGTCCAACATGGATGGCCGAGTTGCGGGTGTCCTCACCAGGATGTTAGCTTTGGGAAGTTGTGCCACTGGAAGGCTGAGGGTCATACACAGCCAGGACAAAGGTTCGAACAAGTTTGTGAGTACATAATACCCTTTCCCCTTAGAATCCTACAGCGGATCACAGTTGTAGGGATCACAGTGGAATGCCGGCGGATTAGTGTCCACCCCGAAGTAGATTTATGGTTATTTTATTTTAGTTTGTGTTGGAAACTAATCCGTCGAAATTCCATCGGGAAAGATAAGTGATGTCCATGACATTCTCGAGTGAAATTGTTATCAAATGTTCTTCCTCCTGAAGTATAAAGCATAAGATTCTTCGACCAAAACCTCTATGTGTGTGTGTGTGTGTCACCCTTGGAGTCCTTGGAGTCAGAGGGAGCCTTTCGGCTTTTGATTTTTACAAACAGTGGGATGGGACGCCGCTAATACTGCCCGTCCAAAGAAGAGGGTATCAGTTGGTGCTGATACAGTAGAGGACGTTCCACTGCGTACTTGCGTTTTACCTCTCACTTCCCACTGGGCCCTGGTTGTAGCTAGAACATGCTAGACTGCTAAAACAAGACTTTGCCATTTGCATCACTTCCTCACCTCAGCAGACACGCACTGTGAGTTTCGTTGCGCTTCGAGTTTTTCACCTTGAGAGTTGCAGACCACGGACCTTGGGACTGGGACTTTGTGTTTTGGCTTCAACTGTGTAATTGAAGGCGCTTGCAGCTCGTTGCATACAGTACTTTACTGACCTTACTGCATTTCTTAGGCATTTTTCATTGAGGTTTCATCTTACTATATCCCGATTGGGTGGGTGGGGCGACAAAGGGCCATTTCTGGTAGGTTTTCTTGCGCAACAACTCTCCAGGTGGGCTTCACGACCATGTGCAACGTCGGCCTGATGCCTTTCATGTGCTACCGACACCCGACCAATCAAGAGAGCATCTTGAAGTACCCCAATGTCTTCTGTCGCACAGAGGAGCACGCTCTTTGGTCCAAGAAGCAAGATTTCCCTTTTGGCCCGCGACCTGTTTCAGAATTGCACGTGTCCATTGGTGGCAATGTTTTATTGTTGTGATAAGGGCTTGAGCCACATTGCAAGCAGAAACTGCGTAGGGCTTGTATACGTATTGGCAATGTGTGCATGACATTGCAGTCGTTCTGGACGCACCTGATTCTTTCCACGTTTAAACTGTTTTAAAGTTGACATCCGATTTATAGCAATTCCTTAGGTTCCTCAGGGAAACTAATGGAAAACCCCTTTTAGCCGCTGAAAAACACCTCCCCCAGTCCCACCGGAAAGAATATAGGCAGAACACACATGGTTTTTGGTCGGACGGGGCGTCAAGGGGAATCGGCACGGACCCCGCCCTATTGGATCTATTGTTCGACCGATTTTCGACCGATTTGTCCTTAAAATTTTGAACACTTTAGTTCTGTTTTATGAAGCGAAACGAAAAGGAAAAACACTGGTTTCATGACCTTGTTTTTGGAGACGTTTATTTGTGTACCCCCTTCCTTGACTCTGTCCTGTTCTCAGACAATCATGCGCGTGTTTGGGGTGCTGGTGATGTTCTTGGCCTTCAGCTTCTTCATAGCTGCCTGCTACGCCGCCTATCAAGCGCCACGCTGGTCTGGTAAACCCAGGCTGGGGAGCAATACGAAGCTGCCATGAAGGCAGAGGTGGTTTGGTTTGCTGTAGCCATGGGGCGTCATAAGGCCCCTTCCACATACCCTCTCAGAAGGTAATGAATTGGGGACATTTAGCTGGGTTTAGAGAGTCCTACCCTCTGAGAAGGCGAGTGCCTCGGGGAGTAGATTGGATGCACTGAAGATTGGAGTCACGAGACACCGCAAAATCGTAAACACTGACATTGGAAAGCCTCACTCAACGATCAAGGTTGTTGTGTATGTGCCGTACCATCCATGTACGGAATACATGCCTATAGACCCCTGAAACCACCCCCAATGTAGGTCAATATGCCATACATGGAGTGTTTGGGTGTTTGTTTCTCAGTTGAAAGACTGGCCAGGCTAGCAGCGATTCGCTTCTTGATCTTCCGCTTCAGGCCCAACGTGTGGTATTTTGGCTTGGTTTTGCTGGCGCGAGGACCTTTGCTGTCGATGCCAGGGGTGATTGCAACCAACATGCCCAGCTTGCAACTCACCTTGATGCACATGATTTTGCTTGGATCTCTGTGCCTTCAGCTTTGGTTCCTTCCTTGGAAATCTCCGATCCTCAACTTGGTGGATGGGCTCAGCGTCTCCCTTCTCGTCATGCTGTTGGCAGGGTCGCTTGGATATGCCGACAACAGCGGGGAAGAGGCTGCACGTGTTCTGGCCCTGTTCGGAACCGTGATCTCGTCCATGATGCTTGAATGTACTGGCGTACAGTCTGGCGTACTTAGACCCTTAGGGTTTAGGGATTTCTGACTACTTTGTTTGTTTTTGTTTGTTTTTTTATTTGTTTTTTTATTTGTTTTTGTTTTCACCCTTAGCATGCTGGACCGGGGGAACCCGCAGCCCAGGATGGTGGTGATCTTGGGAGGAATGGTGATGCTTGGCCTTTGTGCCCTCTTCTATCGCTCAGCCTTGGGAAGCTCCAAAGAACTGCGCATCATGAACCTTGGGAAGGTCCCAGAGGCACCATCCTTTTCCCCTATTCTCCCTGGAACTGATGGCACCACCGTCATTCTTAACATGGCCATGCCATGCACTTCCATGTTTCAGTGATTCAGTGTATTTACTCTGTTTTTTTCCGAGGGAGTGAATCACTTTAGTTCCCCAAGCAAGTCCCAAGCTGCCTTCAATGATTCAGTGTCCTGGCCGGTCTGAAAGCATTCCAAGTGTCCGGACCTGGTAGGAGAAAGATGTCTTTCAGAGCCTTTTGGACGTGGCCACCTTCCTCAAGGAAGAGACTGGGCCCTTTCATGAATAATTGGATCTTTTGTCTCATTCCACTCTTCAGCTGATTCCATTGCATCAATAGGCCCGCTTTTGCCTGGCCTTTGTCCTTCTGTGTTTGCAGAAAACGCTTTCTCAACAATCAGGATGGACAGGGCAAAGAAAAAAACCTTTATCTCTGACCTCGGCAAGCTCTCAGTCTACGACCTTGGCACCGTGATGCGAGCCATCAACATCCTGGCTGATGACTTGAACATGGCCGTTGGGGATGGCACGCGCAAGAGTTCCTCTAGCCGGCGTATTGCCACTGGACAACGCACCACCAGGAGGGACGGACGATGAACCAGTGTTTCTTTTGAAGGCTGGGGAGGTGAACCAGCTTTTGGTGAAACACCGGTGGATGTCCCATCGGACGGTGACCTTTTAGCGAGAGCTTCCAGCTCTTCGTGTGACACTGAACATAGAAGCCCATAGTTTAAAGATCTACTATATTGTGGTCCCCCAAAAGAAACGCTTTCCAATACATTTATAGTAGTGGGGAGGTACTTTTCGATCTATTTGGGGGTCTGTGATATCTCAGATTGGCTTGGTTTGGGGTTTCTCTGCAGAAAACTGACCGTGACGGAGATGAAGCTGTTTGAGACATCAGCTCTCCTCCTCGTTGTCCCCATGGTCGGAGCGATGTTTAGGCCTTTGCTCCCTGTCGCACCAGCTGCGGTGGACAAAAATGCCCAAAGAGGACGCTGGAGTCCGAGGGTGTTTGGCCGGAGATCATGGGTGATATGGGTGATACCACACAAGGCAGGGGTTCTGCCCTTATATCATCTTATATCTCCGTCTGGCCAGCATGCGCAGTCATGGCTTTTGGATCCCAGTCATTCATCCCCAGGAGCCAAAACAGCTTCAGCTCCGAGAACGAGAAGGTCACAGAGGCGGCCAACGAGCCTACAGAGAGTCCTGACGCGGCAGCACCGGCGGAGAAAGAGAAAACTCAATCCGCTTTTGTATAGGCCGCTGATCCTGGACAAGGTTCGGGACAGCATGTAGTGGCTCCCAACGCTTGTGCCTCTTGTGCTTGGAGGAGGGTTCAACACATATATGCATTTCAGTGACTTGTTGGCAAAAGGCATGCAAAGCCCATCATCATCATCGTCATCATCATCATCATGAAAGCCCATCAATCTAGAACAGGATCATCTTTCGGATGGGGGGCCACCTCATGAAGATTGAGAGCCATGTGGACCGAAGGGCCGGCTCTCTCTCTTTCTCTCTCTCTTTCTTTTGCTCGGGCGGATTCCCGCCCTTGAGCGTAAACTTTAAGTTAACGGAATACAAACAGACTTGACGTGGTCTCCCCACACAGAGTGTGTGAATCTGGCACCGCGACTAGCAGAGCAGCGACCGCTCAATTCCTCCGGTGGCTCTCTTGAGAGTTGACGACAGTCCCACGTGGAAACGCCATGATTCTTCAGCTTCATGCGCGGTTCACGCGCGGAGACTTCGTCAGAGGAAGCATAGCAAGAAAAGTATCTGTTTGGCGCCACATTTCTCAAATCCGCCAAGATGACTGTGATGCATGATGGCTTGAGAATTACAGTGACGGTTCTTGTTGTGTTCATGTATACCCATGTTCATGCTACTGTAACGGAATCTAGTCTATAGTAAGTCATGATACTGGTACTGGTACTTTTATCCTTGCACTGGCGCAAAGAAAGGACTTGCAACCTTATATTTGTATATATTGTTGTATTCCCTAATTAGGCTTCCAACAACCATTGTTTTAAAGGCCTTTACCGAACCACAATTGTTTTATTAAGGATTTTACACTACGCAACCAGGTCAACCTTTCTTTGAATGGTCTTGGAGGTCTAGGGTACGTATTTATACATATATATATACTAGCCAAACGCCTGAAGAACACCCAACCACCTCGGCTGTTTGGGTATGTGAATGCGTCACCAGCCATTCTCAGCTCCAGCAATTCGTGTCACTGGCAGCACTGGCCTTTTTGGTCTCTGAAAACACATGGATCCCTTCAGTCGACACCTGTCCTTCAGACCGAGTCGAAGCACACACGACCCGGTTCATCGACGTCATGTCGACCGCTCGGGTCCGGTCGCGACTGCCGCGACGGCCGGTTCTCGCTCGCTCGGTTCTCCGTGGTACGCGTCCATCTCCGGCTGGCAGGAAGCCATGCTGGATGAGATCGCCAAAATGCAAGCGCCGGGAGGCGGGTGGCCAAAATGGAGCCGTTTGTGGTGATGGATGAGATCCCAGAAACATCCACTCAGAGCCTTGTTGGACACTGAGAACTGGGTGGTATTGTTTTTCAGGAGATGGTATATAGACATGTATAATTAGACTATATATATATAGACTATAGAGGTGCCCAACAAAGTAATTACTGGGGACCCGCACTCCTGCACTATGTTCAGGCTGGATTTGCCATTTCTTTGGGTGTGAGCACTTCTGACAGGCTGATCAGGAATAGGTACTGTACCCATCTGTACCCTACAGGATCTTCAAAACCAATAACATTGTTTCAGCTCAGGAACCTTTGACTCTTAGACTTCAGGATTGCAAGTCACCCTTTTCCCAACAGTCTATAATGAGGGCATCTATACTCTCCTAGGCTTCCAACATCCATGAATTTAATATAGATAGTTTAATAGCCTTCACCGAATCAACTAAGGATTTTACACTACAAACACCAGGTCAACCTTTCTTTGAATGGTCGAACGTCTATAGGGGCTCTATGATACACCCTCGGTCACTTTCCTTCCGTCTTCGGATCTCTTCGGTCTGAACCCCGAAGAGCGAACCTCAGTGGGTGAAACCGGGCTCCGCGATGGCCTCCAACCTAGAAGCTTCTTATTACTATAGGGTTTGGTTCGGCCCCGACCCTTGCCATGGACAGCCCGAGCTCGGATTCTTATGGTAGTATAATGCCAGGAGCTACGTGAAGCAGCTTCTTGCTCCCGAAACGTGGCAGTGCCCGTATTTTGCTTCACCCTAGCGATGGCCGCAAACGCCCGAGCAGAGCACCGGGCCGAGAGGTTTTGACTTTGTGATCATTTGCTGCTCCGACTTGTCGGCCGAGAACTACTGGCAGGTTCTTCGCACGGGCACGGGCGCGCGGGGTTCCGCGGGCGAAGGGCCTAAGAATCCTTGGCTGTCCATGGCAAGGGTCGGACCCGACACCTTCGCAGGGGTCCGGGGCCGAACCAAACCCTATTTGTTTCAGGGCCCGGATTCTTAGGGCAGAACCATTCTAATTACAAAGGCTCTCAAGCTGTCGCCGGAACAACCCTGGTGGGGATGAGGGAGTCACCCGATCGATGAAAGTCACCGCGATCGATGAGTGCCATGCAGGACCAGCGCAAGTTCGTGTTTTGGTCCCACCAGGGTGAGGGAGTGAGTCAGATCACAAGGTGCCAAGAGCTGAGTTTCTTTTTGTTCTCAGAGGTGCCAAGTGGGGCTTGGACAGATTCACAGATGCATCAGTGGGCGCCGACAGATTCCGGGATGCCTTCGTGACCCAATGCCTTCGGATTTGTGGCCGTGGTTTGACGTCTAAGTCCTCGTCCGAAAACCTTTCGGCATCCTTCCTCGCGCAGTGTGCGTGATGTTCGAGCGCATCCTCCCAGACGACTGATCGGTTGCATGGTTCGGTGAAGTTGACGAGACACCCCCATGGAAGTCTCATGCAAATTGGATGGCCTCTTGGACCCGCTTGGACCATGTTCCTCCACCAACAGGTGCTCTCTCGCTTCCATCCCTTTGTGACGTTAGCAATGCCCTTGGTTCCTAGTAGCGTCCTTTGTTACTATAGAGGAGCTACGTTCGTAGCTTCTTGTTACGTTATTCCAGGGAGTGTACCGTACTGACGAGTCCTTGGACAAATCGCTGTTGAGCAGCTGACGAGTGTGTGGGAATCCTCATGCAGATCCTTTCTCTTTTTGAAGGCAACGTCCCGTTCGAACGCCAACGTCCGAACTCTTCAGCAGCAACGTGTTCCAGTCATTTCCAGTCTGCTTCTACGGCCGAACCCTGGGCCGAACTAAGGGTCTGTCCCAGTCAAACGGTCTGGAGGGGCAAAAGGTCTTATCACATCGAGATCTTATCACATCTGATCACTAGAGATGGAAAGGTCTACAACCAAAGCATCGTCCACTGGTCCCTGGCGATGGACTCAACCTAAACCGAGCCGACAGACACTTCCTATACCACGATACGTGGGTCTCCTTTTGCATCTCAAAAGTGATGAAGACGTGATCAGCCCTTCATGTCGTTTTTTCTGTGATGACTCATAAACAACTCAGACCTCTACCTGGGTGTACATTAAGATAAGGAGACCCATAGACTCAGAACCCCTGGCAGCTTCAGACAACCAGTCTGCCACTGGTTGGAGACCTTCGACCTATGTCACACACCCATCGGTCAGTACTGAGACCTTGCCCACCTCTCTTGGTGTGGCCTCAAAGTAGTGGCACTTCATTTTGTGTCTTCTACCAGCACCCGACTTCACAGGTGCTTCCTGGTGACAACAGGTGCCCAGTTAGGGTCTCTAAACAGCCTGTTCGAGGGTCCTGGTACCTCTTCTTCTTTGACTGTAGATCAGTTGTAGCATGTTGTAGCTGCAATCGGCGCCATCTCGTGCCTCGTGCATCAGGTAAAACATTTGTCCCGCGAAAAACGTGTCTTTTACTACGATCTGTTCAAACGCGTCCTTGACATTCCTTGACGCGACCCTTCGTGTGTGCTTTGTGCTCCTGCGACCCTTCGTTTCCACTTGAAGCTTCTTCCAAAACCGCTGTAGAATCGTTTTCATCCAGGTCGCCAGGGGGACGAACAGATGGATTTGACCGACCTCCAAGTGCACCAGATCGTCTCAGATTCCCTTTTCGCGCACGACGCAACGGAGGTCCGATAATAGCCCCTTACCAGGGGCCCTTAGAACCATGAAAAACACATTTTTTTACATACAAAAACAATGTTTTTTGCTAGGGAAAACCTAGGTTTTTGATGGTTTGTGGGGCCCCTGGTAGAGGCTTTTCGCAGCTGATCCTTCCAGGAGCGGCTCTCGCAGACGATCCGGGAGGTCACTGGTACCAGCTCCAACGTGATCTGCGTGCACGAGGCGCACCGCCCCAGCACCGAAATTCTGGGGAGTGGGAGTGGCGGTGGGCTTGGGGTTGGCGTCCAGCGTTTTGGTTTGCAAAGTCCATGACGCTTGAGTGGGAGGGATTTTGATACATGCTTGACAAAGGAAAGATGCGTCTTGAACCACTGCAAACACTGCAAACAATCCTTAAGTGACTGAATCACGATGGAGCTGGAGCCAGTCCGTGGGTCTTTCCCAATTGAAGGACCTCATTTGAATCGTTGGATTCCGAAGGAATTGATCAAACATGCGAGGCTATTCACGGACCTGGTCCTTTGAGCGCCTTCAAAGAGCAGGATTTTCGTGCGCGCTTGTCCCCCAATGAGACCAAGGGAGTTCAGTTCATGTACATCCATCAGAATCATGTACTCCCTGGTTACCGCGCACACCCAGCAGGCTCAGCAGGCTCGCACATTCTCAACAAAAACACCCATACAAGGTGTGATCAAGATCCATTTTTGTAGCTATGGCTGAGACATCTTGAGACAAGAGGTGGACTTGAGGTTTCAATCATGTGCCAGCATCACTGACAACAAGCTTAGGGTTTGCCGGAAAGTCGTGACCAGTGAAACAAGGCCACCATGCTTGATGTTCGGAGCCCAGGGCCCGGCCAGGAAGCTCCGAAACCGAACCAAAAAGCATCCAAAAGCCGGCGGGAATCCGACTGTTGAGTGAGAGGATTCGACCTGAAGAGCGCCCAGATCTTCAGGAACAAGTCTTTTGTTTCCTCCTTGCGGTTTGACACTGAGGCACAACTTGGTTGGTCCCAGATGCAGGTGTAAAACTCCGCGAGAACACATGAATGCGGAAGGCACGAAAGGCACCAATGAGATCCTTGACGGTCGTAAAATCAGCCTATAAGTGAAACCTCCGGCCTATCAAAACCTCAGAAACCCGTCTTTGACTCCTGAGAGTTCAGTCCCTCAATTTGAAACCAAAAAAAAATGGCACCACCCCTGGCCCTATCATAACAGGAGTCACACAGGGTTGTTTTTAGTCCCTATAGTGAGTGGAGAATGGGCACCCCTATCTGACTCCTCGTACAAGAGGGGTGGCACTACTAGCCAAATGGCAAATGTGAAGGGTTCCAAGTCGAAGGGTTCCAAGTCCACTCAGCCCAGTTCTTCCCTTCGCCAGGATTGGCCTGGCGGCGCTGGCAACGGTCTCGGGACGCTCTATGCCTTTGTGAAGGTGACATGGCTGTGAGTCATGGCACCTGGGGCCGGGTTGACGCTTGAGTAGGTTCCACCTCGCGTAGGTCGTCTATTGGGTTCTTTCTTGCGCCAGAAGCGTTGGGCCGGTACAGAGGGTATTTTGCCTTACAGAACCACCACGAAGTGCGATGTGCCTTACAGAACCCCTGCAGCATCGCACGAGAATGCCCACTCGTTCAACTGTGCCCCTGAGTAAATTTAGTTTGTTCATTCCTGGTTCTTCAATTCGTGACCGTACTTGATCACCTGCTTGGTTCGGTCACAAACAAGCCTCCTGGACTTTGGTCACGACTAACCTTCACAAGGTCACGTACTGAAGAAGCTGGTTGTTGGTGGTCAACCAAGGTGACCCAGTGCTCTGACCCACATCCTTTGACCGGACTTCCGGTGTTGGAGATCCACAAGTCGTCGTGGAGGGTAGGACCCAGCCACCCACCCCCGAGCCACATCCCGCCATGTGGTCTGGTGTGTTTCCGACTTTCACTTGTTGCAGGTTTTGATTGGTTTTGCTGATCGAGTGACACTAGATGTATCTAGATGTTCCCTTTTCCCGAAGCTGGGGAACATGCGAACATCTGATGTTTCCATAGTTTTCCAGTTCGTTGAAGTGCAGTCCTTTTTGGTAAAACCACATCTTGTTCATGGCCCCACTTGAGTGACCGCCGCGGCCCGTCCCCGGACGGGACTGGGTCGACCGAGACGACGCACGGCTGCGCGAGGGATGCTCGCGACTGCTCGAATGGGGAGCAGCGCTGTTGGTCCAAACAGAAGACCATCATGTAGACTGATGAATTTTCGACCCCCCCTTATACAGGAGTGGGTTTAAGTCTAAGAGACTAAGAGACTGGGTCGATTCAACAAGATGTCTCATTCAACTGGGTGGGTTTAAGTCTAAGAGACTACACTCCTTGGAAGCACTCATGATAAAACCGAACAGGTGGTCCTGGTGGTTCTTATCCACGTCGCGATGAAGCAAAGGTCCTAAGGAGTGTACCCTTCTGGTCATGAACATAGACATGGCACCCTTGGAAGGAAGATGGCCTTCAGTTCCAGGTCCTATAGAAGTCCATAAAAATGACCAGTTTTTTGAGGGATATGAAGGGTTTTAGATGTTTTGACCGTACAAAAATAAGAACACCCCCAACGTGCTGATATGAACATCTGTTGAGATGGGAACGTGGGTGACCTGGAACCCGGTTGACCGTGGGGTTGTTGACCCTGTCTGGGGTGGTAGATCCGGTGCCTCCAGTGCCATGACAGCCAGTTGCACAGCCATATCAACGTTTGCCCTTCCGACCCAGGTTCTCATGGGATATCCAAACATCTGGTTTCTCCATGTCAACCACCAGCAGATTCCCAAAACAGGGCTGAAGCACCCCACGCACCAGGCTTGCTCCAAAGGCGAGAAGCTGGGTCTTAACTTGGCCAAGTCATTGCACCTTTGGCTTTTGAGTTTGGTACTTGGAGCGTCCGGGGCAGGTTTTGAAGGTATGAAGGTTGGTGAAGAAATCCTCGGCCATTGGACTTCGGCGCCTAGTGCAATCTGAGATTGACTGCCTCTCACAGGGGTGCGGAGGCACACATGGGGACATGTTCCACATATCTCCACATCTGGGGTCGAACAGAACATCATGTTTTGCATAGGGTGATATAAGTGCTTCCCCCCGTAAAAAATGGGGTACATCCGACATCCGTCTATTCCCCTTCTGAGGAACCGGATCTTTTCCGCTTGCCTCCGTCGTAGCATCCGTCGGTTGTCCAGCAAGCTGAACTGCGGCGACATGTAAGGCTGGTAGGCCATGGACATACGAAAGATCCATTCCAGATCATTGTTCACGGTCATTTTGGCATATGTTGACCATCCTTCATATCAATTTCCATGTATCGTCACTTGAAGTTTCACAAAGTGAGTGGCCACGATGTACTTATGGACTCCAATTTGTGTCGTATGTTTTATGGTACGCAAGACATGTCGTAGTTCTGAGGAATTTCAATTGTATCCTGTGGAATGAGTACCAGGACTCTTCAAGGGGACATTTGATTTGAGACCTTGCCTCCTCATCGTAGCATTGGGGAGGTCTTTGCATGCAGTGCTGGCATATGTTGCTGTTAGATGTGGCAGATGAGAAGTGAATCCGGCTGAATCCGGCTGAGCCATGTCCCCTTGTCACCGTGTCCCGGTTCACCGCCGGAGACCGGATCACATCGGCAAAGGCACGAAGGGAAGGCCGTGGCCATCTATCACACCGCTGGGAAGGGTACTCGTTTAGCCCCTCTACCTGGCGCGGAGAATAACAACAAGCCAGGAGTCCGGGCGTTTCGCTTCCATCGCAGAACTGAAGCAGCAGCTATATTGGCTTGGACCGCTTGCTACTTTTTATCCTTCTTTGTGCACTTCTTGTGGTTTAGTACAAGCAAAACTTTTCAGCAATATTTAAGTTTGCTGCAATATGTAGGGCGTTTGCAGGGCGATGCTTCGAGCCGCCAAAAAGAACAACAACTCTGACTCGAACCTCTAATTTTCCCGAGGCTTAAACAACAACTCTCGCGCCCAACTCCGTAAGTGCAGAGTGAAACGAATTGAGAATGTTGACCGAGGGGTTTTGACCCATAGCATGTGAAAGCCAGTCGGAGTTCACGCGAAAACACATCCTCTTCTTAAAGTCCCTTAATGCCAGCTGGCTCACTCACCAGACACTTACTATCCAAGGAAGCTGCAGATGAAAATCTGAAGCATGTGAACTGCCGCCAAAGAAGCATCCTCCTGCCATCTCCCATCACTCTTTTCTTTGTGCTGCGACTTGGGAAATTGGACCATGCTTCCAACAAAGCGGGGGATTTTCCCATCTCCACCGGGCCCATCTCCCCAAGCTTGGCTAACCGGTGAAGCTCGGCTTCTACTCCCGCCAGGAGTGAAGCTTCCAGGCTTGCTCTCGGTGAACGGATCCCTTGAGCCCATCACGGTGCTCGAATGCGTCCTCCGTGCGGAGGACCGAGAGAGGTGTGGACGGTGTGAACCGAGCTCCACACCCCGTTTTGGCGGCGGGTGCGGGTGTGGAGCGTGTCCCCCTCTGTGTTATCTGACTGGGCTAGGGAAGCTATAGGGAAGCTAGGAAATAAGCAGTGGGGGATGGTGAGTGAACAAATTGGCACGAGCCTATGGCGCAAAATGAGTAAACTTGTTGAGCACCGGGGTGGGTTCAAATGAATCTAAACTGTGCCAACTGCGGAAACCTCGGTTGTCAGTGCTTTTTGACGAGTGAAAGAACATTTGAACCACATGAAAGCCGTCCTGAAAACAATCCAACAAAACCAACGGCATTGCCAAATCCCTACACACAGCTCGCTATAGATGAGATCTATGTGAGACCTCAATCGATTTCCATCGACCTAAACCAACATTGACGTTCCTTCGGCAAAAGTTCCGTGTTGAGCATGTTCCTGTACTTCTTCGATGGATTCTTTCTTGAACCCAATGACAGTCACCAATCCGCCCAACCAATCACACGGGCATCGACTCGGAATCCCAAAGGCCAGACGAGCAGCTATGGTGCCGTGCGCGGTGGAAGATGTTCTGCGCCTTGGCGAAGCGGCGGGGTTCACACCGTCTCCTGCCGTGTGCCGTGTGCCGTCCGCACGGATCACGGATCACGATGATTCTCTGCGGAGAAGACACGTTCCCCGCGGTATCCACCGGATCACCGGAGTGGTTGGTTCTCCGACTCGGGAGGGGTCGGGGTCGTCGGGTTTGAGGCGAGGTCCCGCCATGGAGCGGTGAGCACAAATGGAGGATGTTGGTTTGGTTGGAGTTCTGGACAGGGAGTTGGAGGGAAGATAGAATGAAATACAGTCCCAGACACTCCATGGGACTGCCATAGATGCCTATTGTATATATGGCAGTCCCATGGAGTGTTTGGGAGTTGTTTCCACCTGTCAAATCGCCAACCGTATATTTGGAGTTACATGTCTTGAATGTGTCGGCACATGGCTTTTATGGAGCTCAGTGGCTTATAAGATGTTTCAGGAAACCCTCATGGAAGTCCAGTAGTGTCGGGGAGTCCAGCCAGCTGACCCTATTCACGCAGGGTCTTGGGTACAAATCTCTTGCTCGTGTTTGAAAGCTGTGAATCTGCAGCGCGGCCGAGACCTCCAATGTGACCAGATAGTCCAGTCGTGATCTGTGAAGTAGAAAGACATCCACACCGAACCACCCGTAGCCACCCCCATTCTCCTCTCCCTTGGCCTCCCCATAAATCGCTGCGCTCCCCATCCCTCAGAGTACCGGCGGCCTACTCCGTTCCTCCTCGTCTGCGATCCCCGCCCGACCGAAGGTCTTTTGGGGTGATCAGATCTTCGTGCCTTCCTGTGGCATCAAGAGCAGCAACTACCCGGCAGATATTTTGGCGGCCTTGAGGAGCGGGGGTTTATTGTGGGAGATATGCGTTTCGACGAAACAACCTGCATGGGTGTGGAGACCAGACACCCAGACACTCAGACACTCCATGGATGGCTTGTTTACAGAATTACATTAACCCCCGAAAAACCACCCACTGAATGTATATATATAATGATTATATAATGTCAACCCCGGATTAATCAACCGGCCCCCCCCCACATAGAAGGTCAACAAGGTCCAGAAGGTCTGAGGTTACCATTCATGAGGTCCACTCCCCTGAATAATATGCTATGAGGCCATTAGACCATGAAGTTAGTTGATCTAAATATTAAAAACAAATTGTTATATTTTCTGGGTTGTCTGACTCGGCTTAATTGGGGGGGTTCTAGATGACAAGTACACTATTAGGGGTGGAATTTAGCTCCAATACTACGTTCAATTTGGGTGAATTTGCGAGGCTGTGTGGGCTCGGTTCAACTAGGCGGGGTTTATTAATCCTACCGTTATATATATAATATATGGAGTGTTTGGGATTGTTCATAAGCATTTGGAGCTGTGGATAGGTGTGGATGTGAAGATGCCAGTCACGTGCGGTTCCCGCTGTCAGGTTCTTTCGGGTGCGGTGACCGCGTATGAGCGGCACACATGGGTACGTGGTTGACGTGCTTTCGTCCACGGCTCGGACACCTGTTTTTCCAAGTTGGGTCGAACGGTTTCGAACGGTTTGGAGTCACCCTGGGCTGTTTTCCAACACAAGGGTTCGCCCGATGTTTGGCTAAACCCGCTGTAAAACGTTGAACGAAGACCGTTTAGGTAATGAGATATCAAGCCTGTTTTCACAGGGCTTAGGGTCCGTAATGGTCCGTAGGGTTCATCGATCAGCTTCACCTAATCCATTCAGCTGGATCATGAGGTGGTTTGATTTGAGTGGGAATGGAGACTCCTAGTGCTTCTCCAGCAGCTCCAACCCCCTTTGCTCATCATGGAATTCTGGATATGGATTGGGTTAGGACGTCACCAGCAAGATTTGGGCAGAGTTTCTTTTCTTCTTCAATGCTCAGGATTCTCATATGAACTACTGATGTGGATCAGAAGATTGTTTGCATTGCGTGTATCTTCAAATGATGGTGCCAGTCTGGCACCAGTTGGTGTAGAAAAGTGGAATAGACAGACCAGTTCTGGGTCCCCGAAGACAGGAAATGATCTGCAAATCCGGCTTCATAGTACGGTAGGAGCTCGGACGAATCGGTATTTTTTTTCGAGTCGTCATACCCTCAAGGACCCCATTTTTGGCACCCTTCAACCCTACGGCTGCTACGGACGATTCGGACTGGGGAGCGCACGGACGTTGCGTCGTTGGTCATTCTGACTCAAGATATGCTTCTTAGAGGGGCCTACCTTTCCCCCGCTAAGGTACCCGCCATTCTGACTCCCATATTCAGGATGCATTGGGGAGGGGCTATCAAGAAAAACATCATCAAGAAAAACTTAAATCATCAAAAACACATTTAGACAAGCAACACATAATTACTACTACTACTGCTGCTACTACTGCTACTACTACTGACTGCAACAACACTCATCCCAAAAGATATCTAATCAAAAAAAGACATGTTCTAATAAGTTCTTTCTGAAACATGTAAATATGTTTCGCTAATGAGTGGTCTTTGGCCTGTGCAGGTCACGATATTTAAGATACGTTGTTTTTTGATGATTTAAATGTGGTTTTTGATAAGGTCATTAATTTATTCCAGGACCCCCTAAGGGGTGTTTAATTACAGCTCCTTAGAAGTTAAGGGGTGTTTTATTAGCCACCCCTTGTGGGTCCTGGTTGTTGTTTTTTTTGTTTGATGGTTCACTCCTTGGGTGTGCATAACACATTGATTTTGGAAGTATTGTGTGTGTGTTGCTTCGTCGTGATCATGAACCGGACGGCATTTGGAAAACCGGTGTGCTGTGGGGGGCGCAGGGCGTTGCATTAAATCGCTCGTTTGCCTTAAGTGCATGGAAACAAACGATAACAAACGACACAACAAATATCATAGAGGTGTCAGAGGTGTTCCTGTTTTTGTTTCTGGCCATTTTTGTTTGTATAGGACAATGATGAAATGTGAAAGTGGGAATGAGCACCGGGTGTCCCCTCACACAAATCCCTGTGGCCAGGCCGATGCCCACCAAAGCCCAGTGGGAGTCGGAAGCGTTACATCAGCACCGTGGACAAATAGAGCGGCTCCAGTCCGTTTGAAACCCGACATCAGATCAATCCGTGCGGATTGGTGTTCCCACAAATGTGAAGCAGTCTGTCACAATTTGTTTGGGGAATTTGAGGCAGTCTGTCGCAAGCTCGAACACACCGAACAGAGTAAAGGGAACAGGGAGTACCGTAAATGATCTGGATTCCCTCCTGTTTGTTTCATGATGTCATGTTTCATGATGTTTCTAAATGTGCTGAAGTTGGGGTAAACTGAGTCTACGGTGCAGTTTGATTCCAGACTTGGCCGACACCAACTATTGCCTGTGCAGAGTCCCCCGGCACCCAACTGCTAGCAAAGCTGCAGTCATTTAGAACGAGCAGGAAACAGGCAGAGGACCAGAGGATACAAAGAACATAGCATGACAAATAAAACACAAGTAGCTTTGTGACATCCACTTGGCCTAAAGACACATCCTCGTAGCTTTGTGACACCCTCCCAACATCCACTTGGCCTAAAGACACATGCTACATAACGGTTCAAGGAAGAACAACTGCACGGGCCAAAGACGAGAGAACACCGACCATCCATCCATCCAGTGTCGGACAGTGGTGGGCCTCGGGCGGCGCGGCGTGGGCCGCGCTGGAACCCAGGTACGGCCTCATTGCCGTCGATGCCAAGGGTGATGCCATGCAGTTGGAGAAGGCACCGCGCGACGCGGCAAAAATCCGCGGAGCTGCGGTGCACGTAGCGTAGCACTGCGTAGCGGAT
Organism: Durusdinium trenchii; assembly: GCA_963970005.1. Lineage (NCBI taxonomy): Eukaryota > Dinophyceae > Suessiales > Symbiodiniaceae > Durusdinium > Durusdinium trenchii. The sequence continues at coordinate 387,798 of CAXAMN010001581.1, forward strand.
CGCGCGCGGATCGCTCCACGGGATAGCTGTTGGTGCCGGGGTCGTAGTGGACAGTGGATCTCAGTCGGTCGAAGAACTGAGGATCCACGACTCAAGTGAGGTTGGTTCCCACTTGCGACAGAAACCAGGGGCCTGGCAGGGCCTGGTACTCAAAAGTGTCAGCGAGGGGCCTGGTTGAACTTACACATCTTGAGGCATCTTGACCTTTCTTTGCCATGTGGTTGAAGCATCCCGCCATTTTGGCCATGTATGCTGTATATAGTAAAGCTAGTTAGGTACGGTATGGATGATGATGGATGCCATTTCACTCATGGACATGGGCTCTCTAATTCGTCTCGTTGCCAGAATGCCTCGGCTCTACATATTCTTGAGCCACAATATCAGGTTCGGTTTTTGTAGTAGGACAGTAGATGTCAGTGTTTTTGTCCTCTAACCATGGGTTTAAGACGTTTGACTTGATTCTGTTCATGTGCGCTCACCCACGGTCCACATCCTGCCGTGCCGAACTTGACCCCTGAATGCTATTATTTGCTGTCCACAATAATGATGGCGTTGGCAAGCCCTTATGCTAAGCTTAGCTAGAAGGTTCCAAGGCTTTGCATGGCAACAATTTTACTTCATGCCTTGCTGGAGATTTGAAATGGAGGAGATCGAAACAATCGAAAAGAGTCCTGTCCGTGGGCCTGTCAAAGGCACGGGCCGAACTGTTTTGCGCAGGTGACCTATGATGTCGCTATGCAGCTGCTTTGCTTGGACAGAATTGAATGACCAAGAGTGTTTGTGCCAAGGAAAGAGTTGTATAAGGCCACCAGAAACAGCCCACAGGTTCATCCTGGTGATCTATTCTGTTCATTTTCGGTGGTCAACCCGGGCCCCCCTGGTTTGACCCTTTGCCAAATGTTCACCAACTTGTTTGCAGAGAGTCAATGGACCATCCAAGAGGAGTTCTGTCATGGGACTACGCCCGTGGGGGATCTCCATTGGGCGCTTAAAAAACGCATGGCGCAGCTGGGTGGTTCCCTAAATGCTTGAACCTGAAATGGCCAGGTTTGAATCTAACCTGTTTTAGAATGCTTTATTGTGGTTTCAGAGCAGATAGCACCGTACCCCCAGAGTGGTTTATATATAGTATGGACCTCCAAGTAAAGAGCATCACGGGGATTCTGCTATCTACTCTGAAACTAATAAATGTATTCTAAAGTCCAAACTCTTTGAGTGAGGCTTATCTACCAAATGTTTCGTGGTTTTTGCGTGCCCAGGGCACATCCTTGGAACTGACGGTTGAAGTTCTTGGACAAACTCCCTTCTGTTTGTCCTTTTGCGGTGAACAATGTCTCTCATGTCATCTTATGTCACATTTGTCCCCCAAAAGCCAGCCGATAGTGTCCCACACAGGTATTGTTGAAAAAACTTAATCTATAAACTTGGAGGTGTTGCATCCTTCATACAGATGTTCCTGCCTTTCTGGGCGTCTCAGTTTGGATGCGTTTCATCTACAATCCAGGGTTCTCAGTTTGGGTGATCCATCGTGATCCTTTCCTCATGCATCTGCGCTTCGCACCCGTCCCTTTTACTCCTTGAAACCGATGTTTCCCGGCGCAGAAAACACAATTTGTCGCACCAAATGTTTGGTTGTGAGGTACTTGCCCAGCGGAGTGCAGCAAGTGGGCACCTCGCTTGGCTCCTTTTCAGCCGCTTGGCGAGGACCCTGCGATGTTGGACGACGTCCCTGCTTGTTGAGCGTGACCTTTGGTCTGCGTGCGTGATGTGTTCTTTTGGAGCGGATATGAGAAACACTGTGATGTATGTTATTTTATGTTCATCCCAGGAGTTCAATCTAGTCTTGAAGTCACTGGTTCTTTCTCAGCTGACTAGACTGGATGCTACCCAGTATTTCGCAGCCAGGTTGATTGGATAATACGGTGGTTTGGTGTCAGCAGCTATTTCAAGGTCAGCTCAGCTCAACCGCCAAGGAATTTGGGGGTCTATTAGGGAGAAGCTATACTTGCCAAGGGGGGCAGCGATGGTATGCATTTGAAGCTGCAAATCCAGTTGAATGTTCCATGTCCATCCAGGAAGGCAAACACCGTCCTATATGAGCTTGATTCGCCCGTTTTTGCTTAGGATTCTAACTTAGGATCATCCCTATGAATGGGTGACTCCCCTTCTGGGGAACATATGTTTTTCCCGAATTCCTTAAGCAAATCCAAGTCGGAGCTTGAGAAGAGGCAACTTTCAGCCTTATAACACTCTCACTATAGTTCAGCAGAGATCAAGATGATTAAATCAATCATATAATCATATGAAATCGCCACTATAGGTGAAAACAGATCCCACCCATTTCACCAACCTGAACCCAGCCGTCACCATGCCTCCCCCCCCACCTGGTAGTCATCAGGATCCCGCCAGACACGAGACGGCGGACTGGGAGTCCGAAGGAAGGCCCACCTCGTCGACCGACGTCCGCGGATTGGTCCCGCCGACGCCTGAGATTTCGGCCCATTTGATGGATGCCCTTTTGAGCGAGTTCGCCCCGGAGCTCGCCTCCAAGTCTGGCAGCCTCGAGCTGAGATTTCAGAGGGCGGATGAGGGGATGCCCCACTTGAAGACCGGAGCGCGGAGGTTCGCTGCCGGTGCGGAGGGCGGAGTTTGGGACGTGTGAGTGCCGACGCACGCAGGATCCAGGGAGGGGTCTAATGAAGCGGGGGTGTTTTGGAGTGGTTTTGGCTCATCAACAACTTGTTTGATATATTTTGCAAAAGCTCACCAGAGCCCCTCATTTACCACCTTTTCCGAGCGGGGGGTTGGCTTGTGGCAAGTGTAGTTTGAGGTTGCCTGATTGGGTATGCAGGATCCATTCTAGCACACGCGGAGGCAGATGAGTTAGTGGCAGTTTTACTGACATATTCAGGGGTTGAAGATGGATGCTTTGGGATGGGATATCATGCAAGCGGGGATTGCAAACAATTCCAGGCCTTTGAGCCTTCCGCACGGAAGATCTGGACGGACGCTCCCCCCCAATCCTCCACCATTTGGAAGCTGTTTGGATGACGTGGTGTCGCTTTCTTGCCCTGGGGATCCAAGTACTTTCTTGGACCCTCCAATCCTAAACAACACAACATTCCGATTCGGCCATGTGAGCGTTCGCACCCGGCTGGGCTCTCGGGGTCGTCACGATGAAACTGGTCTTTTCTGCACGAAGCGCACCGGCGACACACACAGCGATGGTGAGGCTTAGACTCGGATCCGCATTTTTGGATGCCCTTGACCCTCAAGAAGGCCACGCCAGAATCCGCGCCGCTGTTCGTTTCTTCTTATTGCGGAACCTTCCGGAAGATGGAAGAGAAGAGTTTTTCAAGTCGTGGTTGTGGTTCATGAGCGCTGCTTTGGGCAATGTCGGGATAATGTAGACTCTAGATTAATATACCATTCAAATTGAATTTTTAAACCTCTTATATAATTCATGTTAATATATGGGGAGTTTTTAATCACGAGTCTACATTAAAGGATCATGATGCTGATGGTGCCTTCAATCTTGCAACTAACTGACGACGAGATCTATGACGTTTATAGGAATGAGCTAGGGCGGCTTGAAGACACTTCACTAGGAACTTTGTTGCCAAGAGACTCATGTTTTTGATGGATCCAGGATGGTTCTAATCGGAATCACTGATTGTGGGCCTGGAGGCGCAAGACAAGAGCGAGCAGTTAGATTGGTACCAGGCTTCACTGCCTTTGATGTCGGTATGGAACCCCCATTCACACACAGCGGGACGGGACCGGTAACGGGACCCAACACGGTGCGAGTCCTCAGAGGCCGAAAAGAGGTGGTTTTTCTTTGCTTTTGTGTGTTCCTTGGTGATGCATGTCACCAAATGGTTGTGGTATTCTACCATCTTCTACCAAGTTGGGACTGTTTTTTTTCAGAGGATTTACATGGCGTTTTCGAAGGCGCGGTGTCTATGTCCTTCCAGAGGGAACCTCTATGGTTGCGACGCCGAAGGCAGCTGCTCACCACCAAGTCATCACCAGACCAAGGCCAACTGTAAACCTCTTCCAGCAACGAATCTAAGTATCTCGGGTGCACCTGAAACATCCTGAAACCACCGTGTGGAAGATCATTATGGAAGATGGAACAACATTTAAATGGAAGATCAACATCCTTCGCAACATCCAAGTTTAGGCATCGCTGTTTTCGATTAATTCAGCTCACAAAACAGCGATGCCTAAAATTCAGAAGTTCCATGTGGTGCTGAATTTGGGCCCTACAAATGTCTCCTTGAACAGAGTAGCTGACAGACAGAGTAGCGCTGACTCGCTGAAGATCGGAGCCCTTGACTTGGGTGAGTCCGCTGAGAGCGTCGCGGCCAGGCTGACTATCGCGCAGCAGGGTGCCTCAATGACCTGCGAAGAGGGACACTGTTTGGATGAGGACTGGAAAGGTCTCCCTGCCAGGTAAGTGGGTTTCAGGACCCCCCCGATTTCCTGTATGAAATGGGGTGTACAACAGGGGGATGGTTTCAGGCTGTCTCCCAATGAAATTGTGTTTTTTTCAGGGGACCACGGGCGTCCCAAGAACACGCCAAAAAATCATATACCAGTGTAACCCCCAAACAGTTTGTGCCTTTATGAAGTACGCCACAGAGACGAACTGTCAATCTGTCAACGGCTCAAACCGTTCCAGCTCGCGGTGATCAACTCGGACCTTCTGGGCTTGTTTCGGCGCTTAGCTCAATTGGCACAAGGTCAGGACCGACAATTCAAAGGAAAACAGGACATATGCTCATCTATTGCATATGCTGAGCTGTACTGACATGTGGCTTTATCATGCTTTGTTTGTTTAATAGATGTTCAAAGCTTTCAACCAACCAACTTTTATGTTGTGAGGTTAGACAAGCAGGGAGACAAGAAGGGAGACCAGTGAAGCAACAAGGGGGACAAGCAGGGGGACAAGTGGAGACAAGTGTAACAAGGAGAGAGACAAAAGCAGAAAGACCACCAGAGAGACAAGTGGGAGACAAAATCATCCGGCCAAGCGTGTCCAGAGTAGGCCCAGACAAGTGGAGACAAGTGAAGCAAGAAGGGAGACAAGTAGGGAGACAAGTGTAAAATCAACCGGCCGAGAGCATACAAGCAGGGAGACAAGCCAAGGGACAAGTGGAGACAAGTGTAAAAAACATCCTGCCATGTAGGCCGAAACAAGTGGGAGACAAGTGGAGACAAGTGCAACAAGAAGGGAGACAGGGAGACAAGTGGAGACAGGTGTAAAAACATCCGGTGACAGTATTTCCAGAGTAGGCAGAGGAAACAGCCGAGGAACACTCATGTGGCGCAGGGGACCCATAGCCGACAGGTGTAAAATCATGCGGCCAAGAGTAAATTCATGCGGCGCAGAGCACCCAGAGTGAACGAGAAAAGTGTAAAATCATGTGGCCAGAGCACCCAGAGTGTACTGGAGACAAGGGAGACAAGTGTAAAATCACGCGGCCAGAGCAGCATAGTGTACTGGAACATCATGTGGCCAAAGCAATCGCAGTGTGGCAGGAACGCAAGCCCAGAGACAAATGTAAAATCATGCGTCCCGGGCATGCAACCCTTTCAAAGGAGTAAGAATCCTTCACAGGTAAACCTGTTTTGGGAAAACTTTAGATAGCGAAAACACAGAAATCCTGCAAACAACACAAAAAAATATGTATATATATATATATGTATCTATCGAAAAGACGTATATAGCGCAACAAAATACTTAGCAGAAACATGAAAAAACATCTATTAAAACACATAGCAGCAACAAACAAATCAAACAGATGGTGCATGGTATTGAAATTATGAAGCACAAAAAGTAGACAGCCAGGCCTGACCGGCACGGCGCCGTGCCTGGGGTTCAGTTTATGTTTTCAAAAAAACATCTATATTAAACAAAACATGTTTTGCATTATTTTCGTTCTTTCAAAATAGAAAAACAAACGTTCGAACATTTTGTTACTGTTGGACCGTCATGTCATTATTATCTCAGGGGTGCATTCGCAGGGACGCCAAACTACTTGCCAAAGGAAGTTCTGCTGCAGCTCCGAGTCACTGACTGCCGTGCAGATGTCTTCGGGGTCGGGTGCATATTATACGAATTGATAAAGATGGGCCTCGTGTGGCCGATGGACACAGTGACGAGCCCTGAGCCGGAGCGGTCATTGCCTAAATGGGAAGGATTATATGAGCAAGTCTGGCGACATGCAACCACGATGACCGTCGAGACGACGGCGCCGTTCCTCCTATATACATTGTCGATGCTTCTGGGCCAATGGCGCCAGTGGATGATTCTAAGTCCAGCAAAAACTATGAGAAGCTGGCCAGGAATCTGGGTAAGCACAAAGAATCGTCGACTGACCCGGAGGAGCAGCTGCAAATCAGGCAAGAAAGGTGAGAAGAAAGGCCGCCAAAGCTGCTGGCGGCGCATCTTCCAGTCCGAGTGGGGTGACTCAGGGCGGGTGAATGGGGGGATTGGGTGGGCTTATTGACGTGCCCTGTGACAGCTATGGTGCATGCCTATGCCCCGAAGAACTATCAGCGTGCAGAGAAAGATTGTGAGTGGCGCTCTTGGGGCATTGCAGCCTTTTTTACGTGGCCCTCAGATGCAATCACACAGGAGGTGGATGAGAAGACCCACACTGTCGTGCTGTATGCGTTGCAACACTCGCCTTGTACTGCAGGAAACTGAAGAGGAATCTGAGGAGGATGATCCTGAAAGAATACCTGTCGCTTCTGCGGATTCGCAAGCTGCGAAAGCATCGCATCGGGCCGTTGTTTTTCAGAGAGAATCAGTTAATGTCAGTTACAACTTGGCATCAAGAGAAGCAAATATGGTCGTTGTCAAAATCATTTGAAAGTTCGCTTGCGTCAAGGAATAGTCTCAACCTTCTTCTTATGGTTTTGGAAGGCTAGAATTTATATATATGTAGTGCTCTGGGTATATATATAAATATATATAACTATATTATAGTTCCTATACATTGACTATTATAGTTCCATTCATTGACCCCTGAAACCACCTCCATGTTGGGTAAATATGCCAGTCCCACGGAGTGTTTGGAATATGTTTTGTCGTGTCAGCTTTGCTTCACTTGTGAGGTTCACCGATTTTGACCACAGTGCACAGTTGGTGCAGCCTCCACTCCACACCCCACCAGCAGCCTCCACAACCCTTCTCGCGAACAGATCATCAGGTCATGGGCAAGAAGGGCACAGCAGCCTCAGATGCTGACAAGTGCCTTTGGCCATGGACATAAGTGGTTATGTGGAAGGTGTTGTGAGACCTCGGAGACGGTCACCCCGGTTCACCCGGAAAAACACTATGTATTTCATGTCTTTTGCTTGCTTGTGTTGCATCCCCGAAACTGGTGGTTTATTTCCTGGTTCATTAAGGACATCCAAATATCACCTCTATGTTTCGGTGCGTTTCAAGTTTCTATCAATTTGGGAACCAGCAGAACTAGTCAAACTCAAAGTGGGAGGTGCTGGAGTTGAGAAGCCCAGCCTGTTCTTGAGCGAGAATTGGAGCACCCACAGAAGTCCCTATGTCACGTCCCAAGGGTTTCGCTTCAAGCATGACCACTCAACCACTCAGTTCATCTGCATTTCTAGTGAACTAGAAGACAGGCCACAAAGATGAGGATTGACCCGCGCGGTAGCTTGAGGAGATGTTGCAAGTGGAGTCAGTAGCTGTATGATGTTACATGATGTTACATGTTCTCTCTAGCTCCATAAATTATGCTCCACATCACACCCACAAAGTATCTTAATTTTTAGATGCGTCAAACAACATACCCTCATGAGTTTTCCTGCAGGAGGATGCTTTCGACCAGATTTGCCGGCTCGCCCAAACTCTGATGTGTTTCAGGTATAGGTCGGTACTTGCGGATCCCGGATACCAGTGGAGCACCTTCGAACCCTGTGGCCCTTCGCACGGCGGGTGAAAAACGCTTCGACCGGTTCACCCGCGTAGAAGTCCAGGCATTTCGACCGAATGGCGGCCTTCCAGTCGCGCTTCGGCGCCGAAGGCGAAGCAGGGAAGAGCTGGCGGAAGCTGAAGAAATCGGGTTGGGACATATGGCGGTGATCGTCATATTGATCGCTTTTTCACTCGAGTTGAGCAACACACAGAAGGTATACTAGGACAAACACAGCTTCGGAAAGCCCTCCGGCGAAATCTAGTCACAGAAGACTGACTGCGGATGGAAACGGTGGGTGAAACCCGATGAGGAGCGGGTGGTTTGAAAGGTGCGGGCACCTTAGTTCATATGCTGCATATATGCTCCTTGAAATATGGGAAAACCACCTCTCCGGAAAACCTGCCCATCCCAGGGGCCATGCCATCCACTTCCACTTCTCTTTGCAGCTCACGTGTAGAACGTCAAAAGCCCGCAAAAACCATCCCTCCGACGCCGTGGAGACCCTCGCCAGGAAGTCACCAGCGAACTGCGGCAAAAGGATTCACCCGTTTTTCCGTGAACATCCCCAAAGAGCGATACTATATACATCCCAGACGCGACCCGAACTCGGCCCCGAACCTGTCCTGCTACATGTTGGTCCAGTTCACCCGATCGCCTGGTTTCAGGTCATTTCACCCGGACTGCGAACGGGCAACGGATCCTTTCTGAGCCATGGGGCGAACCAAAACCAGGACGATCGAGATTATGAGATTGGACGAACATAAATCAGAGCTGCTCGCCCTCGCCCTCTTCACTCATCGAAACGGTGCCAAGCTTCAGCACCCGCCCCCGCCACGTGTTGGGTCGGAACACGGAACAGGTGGCCTTCTGGGCTGTGTCGATGTGGGCCAACAGGCCGCGAAAGCGGCGCTCGCGCGCGCGCGCGCACGCGTCGACCGGAGAGGACACGTCGATGGGCGAACGGGAACGTCGAAGCGGCGAAGGTAGCGACGAACGTGCATCGCTACGAACGTAACAAGGGCATGAATGACTACATAGCAAGGACACTACGAACGTAGCTCCTGACATTGGTACTAGGAACAAGAAGCTACTATTCTTTACACTTTCCAATCAGTTTTTGGAAATGGATTGGGTAGGGAAACTGATTGATCCTACACATGGGATCAATCCGATTCCATATGAGGCCCAGAATCCACATACCTTCGCTTGAAACGGACCCCCAGCTCAACAGAGAAGATAGCAGTGGTTTTGGCGGATCTTTTGGCGGATCGTTCGCAGAAGCGCTTGTTCTGCCGGTGTCTCCGGCGACCAAACTGGTGCACCCTGCCGTCCCAAAATCGATCTATTCCAGACGCGAAGTCTGGACCCGAACCCTCGGAGGGGTCGGACCCGAATCCTTTTGGAGGGGTCTGGCATCTCAAATCCCTAGGGTTTTGAGGGACCAAGGGCTGTGAACGGAGCGTTTGGGAGGTAGAAATCCACTGATTGTCTTGTTTTGCTGCAATTCTGATGCGATACCAGTACTTGCTCAGGCTAAGACCTCAATGATTTTTGGTTGGACCATGACCAGGCCAGGCCATTTTGGGGTTCTAATTGCACCGCTCCCACACTTGGAGAACATTCTCGGTGCATTAATGGTACAGACCCTGACAGGAAAAAAGGTCAAAACTGCCTTATTCCTACACCTGGGAAGATTAACATGCTATTAGGTTGGAAGATGTTGGAAGCCATTGCTATTAGAATGGAGGCCATTGCTATTAGGTTGGAAGCCACTGCTATTAGAATGGAGGCCATTGCTATTAGGTTGGAGGCCATTGCTATTAGGTTGGAGGCCATCGCTATTAGGTTGGAGGGCATCGCTATTTGGTTGGAGGCCATCGCTACTCCTGGGAAGAGACCCACACGGAACCTGAAAATGGACCAGACTGGAAGACCAGCTTGCCCTAGAACCCAGTGGTCTTCAGCTTCCATCTTATTTTCCCGGGTGTATAGCAGATTCCCATGGCCACCATCAAGGCTTCGAGTCTGTGGTTCAAAGCGACATGTGGGTGTGTAGCGACCTCATAGGGAGACCGCCCCCCCAACAACGACCCTCTGGAAGAAGGAAATGGACCTGTCTGCCCCAGCCACGGCTAGGGGGTCTCCGTGTTTGAAATACACTGCCATGTTACGTAATCAGATATGCACAATCATGCACTCTAAGAATTTAAGATACTGTGCGTCAAAAGGGTGTCGGGTTGGTTCAAGTCTCAGGTTTGCGCTGCCCAAAAAAAAGCCTCCAGAAGACCATTCATGAAGTAAAAAAGAGCAAATAAATATATTATCATTTATTGCCATTATGCTTTAGGATAAAGAGATTACTATTTTAATAAAAGCATAATGGCATAATAGAAAGATAAAAGTAATAAATGAATATTATGATGCCAACCTTTAAATTAAGAGATTAAAATAATAAAGGTTGGCAAAGATAAATAAATAAAGATAAGATAATATAGCCACCATAAACCACTGTCACTCTTACTGTCTTTGTGCCCAAATTCTTCCTCCCTTTGTGGCGCACTTGCCCGAATTCAACCGACTCTTCATCTGACTGGTGCTTAGTAGGGAATAAGTGAATGAGCCCTCAATAGAGATTCTATTGGATCCATTCCCTCATTCCCTGCTAAGCACCAGTCAGTCATTCCATGAGGCTTACTGGTGGGACTACGGACGTTTAGAGTTGTATCTTGGAGCGAGATGGGAGAGCGAGACGGGCTCGAAATGGCCCAATCAGGGTTGTCAAAAAAGGGTGTTCCGCAGTGGAGGATCACGTATCCATGGAGCTTATGTGATAGAAAAGCTCCGTTCGTAGCTTCTTGTTCCTAGTTGTAGTAAGGCCAGGAGCCCCTAGTAGCGTCCGGACGCTCCTAGTAGCGATGCCCTTTGCTCCTAGGACGTAGTAGCGTCCTTATGTGGTCGTTGTTTGTTCTTTGCAGCAAGGGGTGTACACGTCGCATGCCTGTCGTCGTGTTTGCTTTAGCTTTTACGCACGAGCACCGTTTCTTGTGTGATTCTGTTACACGTGCTTTTTGGGGGTTCCAAATGGTTCCAGCCTTTGCCGGTGGTCTTGGGGAACATGAGAACCACAGCTCTGGCGAGTCTGGCGAGTTGCCCGACTCACCACTGGAGCTGATCATCACTGATCATCTCACTTGAGACGACAGCCAAGGTATATGAAGAACAACTACCTCTTGACTGTCACATGGCGTCACACGACGGGACGACCAGAATCCGCGTTTCAACCACGTCATGGAACGATCAGTCTCCATCCAACGCTGCTCCAACGCAAGAAACATCCAGAAACATCCACCGACCTGCGTCGTTCTTCTCCGCAGTGGTGCCTTCAATATACATCAGTCTCCAATGTGCGTAAAACTCGGTGAAAGATGATCTAGAGTCTAGAGACCTGACAGGTGGAGAAGTCGGGTCCTGATGGAGGTCCCAACGTAGGTGTTCAGGCCTAGCCCAGGCACTCCATGTATGGCATATTTGCCTGCATTGGAGTGGTTTGGGGGCTCAATGTATGCATTTATTCCTGTCCCATGGAGTGTTTGTGGTTCTTGTGGTGGATCCACCCTCCGTCGCCTCACTGAGATGACCTGAAAAACAAGTGTTTCTCGAATGAACCTTGCGGACGGTCAGACAACAGGTGAAATTCCGTGGGCTGGGCGGGGGCAGGGCAAGAAACGCAAGACAGCCCAGTGTTTTGTGATATCTTGTGACTTTGGTCGATTTATTGGGCTGCTTTTGGCGGATCAGACGTTCATCTCAAGTATCACCCCCAAATCCTTGGTCTTCACGCTTCGAGGAGAGCTCGGCAAGTGCTTATGCCCTACGAAGATTTTTGTGCCTGGAAACAGATCGATCACAAAAGCAGCAATGCGCCTTGGAGGAAAGGAAGCGCCTTGGTATTTGGTTGGTGAACCAAATATAAAGCAGGTAGTGTAGAGTCTTTTGACCCCTAGAATATCCTAGAATGGAGGAGTTGATAGTTGTAGTACCCTAGCCAAAGCGGTTGGTAGAGGAACACCGAAAGCAGCTTGCGTAATGTTTACTTCAGCTTTCATTTAGACTGGGTGTTTCCACAGTTCAGTGACATATCCCAGACCCAGAAGGCCGTTTGGACCGATCGTATCTCGCTCGTTTGATCGGTCACTCCGTGCAGAAAAGGAACAGTGGTCATTGGAGCATTTGTTCTGCCTCGGGTCGTTGCTATTGACGGGCATGTTTTTGGTCCAGGACACATGTTTCCTGTTATTTTTCCAGAACATATGTTGCACAACTGCATATTTGCATACCTAGCACTTCCAATGGGTCCCCAACGGAAACCTATAAGTAGGGTAGGGTTGTCCATTGGTGACCCTTTGGATGCAGCTGGTATGTGTCTTTTCCTGTTAAGGTGCTTTTCTTTCTTGATTTGTTCGCAACATGAGCTTGAATCGGAAACCACTTTTTGGGAAAGAGCAGCGTCGTTTTTTTTCTGTGTGTTTTTCATTGTTCTTGTGATTTGCGTGTGTTTGTTTTGTTATGGTTTCATATTTTTTGATATGGTAGGCGGTTTTTTATTTATGTTTGATGAGTGAGTAATTTTTTTGAAAATGTATTCTGTTGTATCCGACTTTCGTCAGGGCAAGACACAAAGACTGTTTTTGACCTTCTGAGAATCACCTGTTGCACCTGTGCCGATCTCACCAGGGAATAGCTTGGAGCATGTGGAAGTGGACCCCACGGCCGTGGTGCTCAACTGCCGCATCGGTAGTGGCCGCATCGGACCAGGCCGAGACCATCCGGGGAGACCGGTGGAAGATGCGGCCACTAGAACACATGCAACCGCACCACATTGATGACCAGCTGAACGGTATCAACCGGAAAATCCATATGTTCAATCATGTTCATAGATGTTCATAGACTAAATGTATGTTTGATCATGTGTGATATTTTTTTAAGAATCTTGAATATGTATATGTCCAACCTTGTATCCAAAACCACTCTTCTCCATGTGTTCATTCACCTGCGCTGCCCATTCTGTCCATCGTCGGTGGGTCCACCAAAGTATATGTGCCATGCACAGCTCACTTTGGTGAGCACCTGAACAAATGGATACCACTTGAGACACTGGTGGATCCATCACCTGGTGGATGATGGCATCAATTTGATTTTGTTGGGCGTTGACCTCGTGAAAGCCAAGTGAACCTCCAAAAAATGCTCTTTTCTGAGAACTTGCTGAAGCTCATCAGAGGTGGGCCTGAACTTCGGTCCTCTAAAAAGCTCTGAACTTCGGTCCGTCGATGCTGAGAGGTTCGGTGCTGGTGAATGTGGTTGCTCCAAAAGTCGATGTGGAGATGTGCATTTTGGCCGCTGAGCTGCATTTTTCGGCACCAACCACCGGAACGGAACGGGCCGGAACCGACCGAGCTGTTTTGGCATCGGCTCGGGCATCGGGCTGGTTTTCGTTCGGGGAGGCTTTGATGGTGTCTTGGATTCAGGTGGCTAAGAGCAAGATGTTAAAGTGAGGCAAAACATGGCATGGCTTTTGGTCTGCGCTTTGCGGTCCTTGACATGTGATTTGTAGCAACATGATACGTACTTTTCGAGGGTTTGGGCATGTGGTCCAGACTACACAGGATGCAGTGACCACTACGCGGGATCTGTGCAAGAACTGTTGGCAAAGAGTCGGCGCCCTTCCCACATCCCTGTCGCTTGCTTTGCGCACGGGCTCCGGCTGCGAAGGTGAAGGTCTCATCGGCGGTGCCCATTTTTGGCAAGGCCGGTGAAGGTCTCCGGACGAAGAGACGTGGAGCGACATGTTTCAACGAACGATTCAACGCTCCGCCGCTCCGAGAACTTGAGAAATTGGGATTGAAATTGCGTGGTTTCCACCATGTAAACCGAAGACCAACCCAGTGGTTGTGGGGGGTCCCACTGTAGGGAAGTATTGGGGAAACCAACTGCGTCACACGAGCAGTGTATGTATGCTAGTATTTAGATCTTTGGCCACTCATAGTTTATTTGTTTTGACATCGAAGCTGGTGGTCAACCACAGGAGGCCGTATTACGCTTGGAGATTGCATGGGAGAGGATTTATGATTTTGAGAAGTTGATCTCCATGCTGGGCGTACCCGAGACGGCAGGAAGGTCCAGAACTGTTCCCAAGAAGTCTATACGGTCTACCTGGCCCTGCGGCCCCTGATAGTTGACCCCATGTCCTTTACAAGCAGGGGGTCTTAAAATAGATTTTTCCCCACCTGCCAGGTGAGGGTTAGATCACTCGAAGTAAAGTATGTTTCTTTCCCCTTGGAGTGATCTAACATACTTTACTTTGTTGGAAGACCGTGATCTATTTAACCGCTTGTTACAAACATCATTGTTTTCTTTCGTGAGCAAATCTCACTGCCGTGTAGACTCACGCACGAGCCTTAGACTCACTCCATGCCACATCCAAAAGAAGAAGCACAAGGCCAGATCCTACCCATCACCTGCTAAAAAATATCCAAGACATATCTAACTCAGTCAACCACCCAGGCTTTGACTTTGATTTAAGACTCCGGCCCCAAACAAATGGGAAGAGTCGGCAGAGTGTTGTGGAGCAGGTTCGCTGCGTTTCGGTGGAGAAGGTTCAAGAAGTAAGGGAGCAGTTTAAATGCGTGTTCTTTTTTTGGTTCCAAAACACCTCAGGGAGTTGTTTAAGATCCATGGCTGACCCGCTCCTGCGGAGGGATCGGGCTGTCCCAATTCATGCTTCAGGAACCGCTCGCGGGCTTATCTTGGGTCGCTTGACTGTCCACCTATAAGCCTATAACATACTCATAATTAATATACAGTACTCCAATTAAAATATACATTTTAAATGTATACATATGATTGAAGCGTAAACAAGGACGAGCGGTCACCCTGCTGAGCTGGGACGTCCAAAAACCCAACACAAATCATAGGCCGACATACGGCAGACGTCACTCATCACCCTATGCAGGGTGGACTCTTGTACAACGTGGTCGAGGAGAGGAGTAGTGATCTGCCCTGCGACAATGTTCGTGCGGATGTCTTCATGCCAGGCCTGGATTTACATCCATGGGTTGTGTGCGGCAACTGTCCTCAATGTGCTGGTTCGGGAGGCCACACTTGAGGAAAACTGTTGGAATTGTACCACAGGGTCTGAATCTTCATCCTTGGTTAGAAGGTTTTATTCAATGGATGGTGCTCCACTTGTGAACAACCCGGCTGAGCACCTTGATAGCGGGAGGACAACCATCCCCGACATAAAGAGTATTTTTCCGTGCCGCGCATCAGTACTTGAATCACTTTCAAAGCTCATGGACTCTCGGCTTTGAAGACACAATTTGTCGGTGTTCTTTAACTTCCAGTTGGATGCCAATGCCGGCCTCAGAATATATAGGTTTCCACATTCAACTTTGACCCTGCTTGGGTATGGTTTGGGACAATATAATATTTGGAGCTACTTGTAGGCTATTTTTGACGACGTGGGGGATGTTAGTCGAGTGTTCTTTATTTATATTATATATTTAGAAGATATATTCGTTTGGGCTTGGAAGTATCCATTTGGATGTCAGCAGAAGTATGGTTTCGGTTTGATTCACAAAGACTCAAAGACTTACCTTGGTCTTTGCGGAAAGGATGCGAAGTGACCACGGTTTCGTAGTGACAGCTCTTTTGTTAGATCTAGGATAATACTCTTGAATCAGCCCTGTCAACCAACAAGAATGGTGGTCAATGCAATGCCGGCAGGTTTCTGGAAGAATTCCAGGTTTACTTCCTACAACTAACATGGCATGGCCCCTGAAGCATGATCATTTTCTGAATTAAAACAGTGGGTCGTCCACTTCCATGTCGAGCCTGTTTAAATAGGGAGACCTCCCACCCTGGAAGGTTCGGAAAAAGGCCAGTCTACCCAGCCATTGCCAGGGGGTCCCCTTTTTTTCTAAGTACACACCCATATAGGGACGGTTTTCCTCTGCAAACAACTGGTTTGTAGAGGAAAGCAGTCTTTCAGGGTGCCATTCGACCCGAGTCCATGCTTTTGGGCAAGTAGGACAAGTAGGCAAACTGACAGTTTCAGGGCAAGTAGGACCTGTTGCAGAGTCCCAGAGTGTCTGACATGTAACTGACTTGTCCTGTTACATGTCAGTTTCAGGGCAAGTAGGACCCTGTTGGGTTGGTGGACCTACACCTTCTCACGTCTCTTTGCATCAGGTGGAGTACATCACAAGGTCTACTCGACGCCCAGTACCGATGGCGGAAAGGCGCGCGCGTATGGCATCAGACGGTGGGGCCTCACGTGGTTGGTGTGCGGTTTCTTTCAGATTCGCAGGTGACGAACCTCGAATCATTGAAGAAACGTTAGATGAGTCAACAACCAAGACTTTGGTCTTTCAATTGTGTTTGATTTCCGTTGTGTCTTTTTTTCATTGGAGGATGGCGGCTTGGGAATTGGGCCACGCATATATAGGGATTCCAGCCGACAACTCCTATACGTGCTTGGGCTCATGGAGAAATGCACTTTTCGGTCCGAAAAAAGACATGAAGAGCTCCGCCTGGCCGCCGGTGTTTCGGATGTGACCACAACGACGACTGCGGTCGCGTGCAATTCCGTCCGCGCAGGAAAACCAGCACTCAATGGTGGTGAAAATAGACGAAAACCCGGGTTGGAGGATATTTTTTTGGAAGGTCATTTTGGAGGGAGCATGATGTTGAGCCCTGTTGATGAAGAGTGAGTACCCGTTGTCGAGATCTTTTCCTCAGCCGCCTTGTTTGGGGTCTTCCAAGATTATAGACAAGGTCCACGGAGTCCACGGCTGAGTTTTGGTAATTGTTTGTTTGTTTTTTTTTCACGCGGAGTGACTAAGTCACTTCGTGGGATGTTGCACCAGACAAAGGGCCTGACGCAACACGTTTTTCACAGAACGGCCCGCAACGGCTGTGGTTCGATAGGTGCTTCAATCCGATTCCAGGGACCGGGAGTTTGTATCAGAGTATGACGCTGCTGGTGGGTAGCTTCACTCACAGCCTTTTGTAACATAGTATAGTTCAATATGTTTGGCGTGCCCATCTTCTCTCTCAGTGCTGCACAGGTTTGGAAAGAGAAGCTGTCCAGTAATTCATACAGCTTCGAAGGCATCTATAAGGCGGGGAGTTTGGACGTGCGCAGGGTTTGGAAGTGCTCCATGGGGGGGTGCCTGGTTTGGGTAAGGATGCTGCCGAAGGGTTTGCATGAAAGACCACACAAGTTGTTTCTGTGTCTTTGTTCTGTTCTGGGGTGATAGCAGAGGGTGCATGGCTGGATTTTTCGATGCAGATGAGGATCACTTGTGATCCATACTTGAGTTACTAAACATGTCCGAGGTGGAGACAGCTTAATTTCCAGGGAAAGAGATTTGCAACGGCATCAATGAACAACGAGGACTGGTTGAGGTGCCATAGCAATCATGGCTTCAGAATGCTCCAGAGCGAAATGGATGCAACTGCCCTTGTTACTCCTTTTTCGCTTTTGGAAAGTGCACCATTTCAAACGAAAGACCTTCAATCATGTTCATGTCATGCCCTGCAACAGAATGAGTATAGGTGTGGTGAGGAAAGGCAGAGGCACCGCAAAGCGAGTGATGATATACCCTGTTTGGTGCAAAAAGAAGGATCAAGAAAGCATGGGGACTTGACCCAAGTTAGAGTACCAGTTAGACCGTCCAAGTTAGACCGTTGGAGTTCAGTTACCAAAGTGAGTCCATTGCGTTATGCCTTCTGCCCTAAAGTTTGTTTGCGAGGTTTGTCCCAGTGACAGTGACAATCCAAGAGTCCTCATGTATCCTAGAGACCCCTGACTACACCTTTGTTCCGTTCACTGGGTTCGGAAGGATCACCTATCTAAAGCACCTGATGACCAAAGCGAAGGATTCTCGGAGCCGGCTCCACGTCGTCCCGGGACCCCGGCCCGGTTCCGGGCCGGCTCCACGGCTCGCCGAGCACAGCGCACAGCGTGCTTCGCAGGCGAATCAGCCCTTAGATGTGCTTCGATGCACGGAAGAAGCCCAGACAGCGCACGAGAACGTGGGCAACAAAGTCATGTGCTGTGCTTAGGATGCGCTGTCAAAGCAAATGCATCGCTAAACATGTCGCCATGCGTTTTTCAATGTCTTTCATACCAGCTGCATCCAACGGGTCACCAATGGACTTCCCTACCCTACTTATAGGTTTCCGTTGGGGACCCATTGGAAGTGCTAGGCACTAGCATTCCATAAATTTGGTGAGTTTGTGTGCTTTTGAGCTTTGATGGACCTTTACATTTGCCGGTGAACGAAGTACGGTAGCATGGGAAGACATGGTACATGTCGGAAGACATGGCACAGGAACGGATCTTATGATCTGAAATACTGCAGCTTCATTGGATGAGCAAGTAATGTCAACTCATCTACGGTCGGATTAGACGAATATAATCAATGAAGTAATCAAGTATACAAAAAAAAAACTAGAACCCCACACAGAGATGTGGGGAATTACAGATCAAGATATGTCTTGACTGTAGCCAGTTATACCCATGGCATCCCCAGAATAGACAGACCCCTAATTGGAAAAAACATAAACACATCAAGAGTTTGTTACTCCCTTCCCTTTGGGAGAAGATGGACCAGATCCAGTGGTTGAGAAAACCAGCGCGTTGTTCGCCAAGGCCTGTGTCCTCGATGAAATCGTTGCAAGTGGGGCTCTATAGTTGTTGTGTAGCTCGAGGTTGTATTTGACCCGCTTGCTCACCTGCATTGCGGAAGAACAACGGAGCGGTTAGAAGAGCTCAGCTTGGAAACATCTATATAATATCTAATAGGAGTGGTGCTGTTCTTCTTCTTTCCTATATGTTGTGCTCTGGTGTATTAGACATCAGAGAAGACATAGACACATGCTGATGGGTGATGGATGGTGATGGTGATAACTACCAAGTTCCGAGTTGAGGAAGCAAATCCATTTGCTCACATGATCCAAAACACTTAGACGGCTGCCAGTCGATCCATCCACCTGGCTCGGGAACAGACGTCGATGTTCACAAAAAACTGCCAGTCTGCAAACCTTTGGTGTCGTTCGTCTTTCCACCTATGTCCACCCCTTCTCCCAGACATGACGAATGGGACTGGCATTTATAGATATGTACATTGGTTGAAAAGGTGTTATGTAGGCAGATGTCGATGTTCACCATCCCAACTAGCCAATTCGTGTCTTTTCTGTGGAGAGACCAATCCCTCCCAGCAGAAGGACCCCATGTAAAGGCCAAGCATGTTTCGACAAACCAAGCAGTTTTTGGGTCGTTCACCCGCGGCTGGTGGGAGAAGCGGAGAAGTAGCCACCGGGGCAAAGACCCTGGACTGCTGGAATGCGGGACTGCTGGAGTTGTTGCAACGTGTTCAGATCTCCCCCTCCAAATCAATGATGTAGGCTTGTTGGCTGTTGGGGTGGATTCTGAACTTCTCTCCCAGAGGTTGTTTTGTGAGCCACTGTGTCATGTCAATTAACGGAGTTTGTTTGAAAGTCTTGCCACCCACACAATTGATATACTCGCATAATTGCAGATTAAAGCGCTTTCCAATAATGAACATGACTCGTCATGCGCTGCTGGCGCAAGCACAAGCAAACCTTGGAGTAAAAAGCAAGAGCACAAGAAAGGACAGAAGTTATTGAATGCCTGACAGCGGACATCGTTGACTTTACAGACACCATACGCACAGATGTGATGATATGATATGTTCCAGAACAGTTGTGTCTTTAACATTCAGAGCTTGTACTTCTGGTGCTCTATGCTTTGCTATAGTCAAATCGACTTCATTTCGACCTTGCAGCTGCTCAGACACACCATTGCAAAATGCAAGTCTAATGCTGGGAAGAGAATGTGCTTGACCTTAGCAAGAACACTGAAAGTCAGGTCTGTTTTGGTCTGTCAGACCATTCCCTATCGACGCTGGTGGAAGAAAACTTGAAGATCTCCACCACCTCAAACCCTTTTTTCCTGCGCGCTTGGTAGGTACCATTGCAAACCCAAATCACCTCTGATTTTGCAGCATGTATGACTCCATAGGATCTGATTTGGTGACTCTGCTGAGGGCGATCAGCCAGGGAAGTACTTAGTTTCACCCTCAACATTCTGGACCACCCAACGTTTGAAATCAGGAGTGCACGGCCGACCAGCTTCCCGTATTTTTCATCCAGACGAGAAACTCGGCTTCCGTGACGGCCAGGCTTCAAGAGAGTTCTTTTTTTTGATCATACACACTGGGAGCCCGACAGGCGAGCGATCGCTAGAGACTGATTGATGATACACCCTGTCACTAACATGTGAAGGGGAAAAGCAAGAAATTGATCCGCATCCAGCTTCACTTCAAAACAATATGTACCTGCTATGAGTCCGTAATCATGAACCATGGTGAATGACCCATTTGGCCGGTTTGGTGAATGGCCGGTACCAGCGACTCGCTGACAGACTCGATGTGCGTGTTCCAGGCCCGGAGAATCACTCCCCAAAGGCTCAGGACCCTCAGAGCGTCGCTCGTTTTGACCCGAAACCAGCCAGGCCTACCAGTTGGTTCGGGTCGTTCGGGTTGCCGACACCAGGCCCTCACAATCCTGGTGATGTTTGATGTGATGGCTTCGTCGGATTTGGTCTTTGGATGGACCATGCGAAGGGTCGACGAGTTATTCAGGGTCACTCAGTGACTGTTCCACGGAGCTTTCCATGTGAAAAATGACATAAACTCGCTCAGTATGGACAGCCTAGAGCCAGTTTTGTGGAGCCAAGTAATCATGGAAACTGCCAAGAAGTGTATCGGTGTGTATTTTAAGAGGGAAACCCTCCACCAATGTGTCACAGTCTATTTTACTTTTCTATAGGGGGTGAAAGGGTGGGTGTCCCTATTGCAAAACCACACCCGTATGGCCACCACTTGACCAGCTGCTCTCACTTCGACAGATGGCCGGCGCCTGGCGGTCGATTGGCCTCGGTTGGTTCTATGAACCCTAAGAATCCGGGCTCCTTCACCAACAGATAGGGTTTGGTTCGGCCCCGTGTTCCCCGGACCGTTTCGGTGGAGTTTCGGTCCGACCCCTGCCATGGACAGCCCGAGCTCGGATTCTCAGGGTATAGAGTCGGTGGAGACCGAAGAGTGCTTGGGGATGAGTCGTCGCTGACTCGCCCTTGAAGAACCACGAAGAACCACGTGGAGTGATGGCACCGTCTTCATGCGAACATCCGAACTCGGGATCATGCCATTCACGTTGGCCCATGATGATTCCGAAAAGTGCAAAAGCAATACAATACTGAACACCTAGGACAGTGGGATCAGTTGACGTTGATTGAAACATCTTGGATACATTTAGGAGCATGGCCCCTGAAGAGATCTCAAGAGCCAATGGAGATCAGACCTCATCAAGGAAATTACCTGGAAGAATCTGGAAGAAGGATGAATAGACTAAAACCCCTTGGTTGGGGTTTGGGGGGTCCTGGACTCTTCTAGACACAGACATTTGGGTCTCCGATCATCAACGGTGCAATTTTTGTTGCCTGGCCTCACGGAGAGCGTAGATCGGAGAGCAGATCGCTTGGGGTTTTGTGGACTTGGGGGCTTGCGAATCGGCGTCAAAAAGGATTGGCAGCCAAAGAAAATTGCTCGCTTGATGTTGTCACCAAAAGAACCTGGTCTCGTATGGGGTCGAAGCATACAGCATTTAGAGTAAAGGTCTCATTCCGTAGCCAATGAGTTCGCGAACACGCCCTACTCGTGGAGCATTTGATATTGCTGGTTGAGAAGAAGTTGGTACCCTATATGACAACAATTTTACCTAGTTGAATAGCGAATCGCTTCCTGAAGGTATGCGGGATGTCGCTATTTGAGGGCGGATATGGAGGCCAGCCCCAAAATGATAAGCCCGAAGAGAGGACAGGTTGACCTGGAGTTCAATAGTCACTTCTATTGCTCATATCGTGAGTAACGATAATACTGGCCACGTCCAGTAGGGGGGACTCACAGAAATCCGCAAGACCATCTCCCAGTTCCGAACCAATGACCTCTTCTTCATGCCCATTCCACCTGAATGCTGGGAAGTGCAGCGCATGCGCCTGCGCATGCGGCCGACTCCGACGCACGACGCAGGACGCGTGGTGTGGTGTCGATGAGCACCCTTCGATGATGAGCACCAACAATAGAGCCATACACCAACAATACTGTAGTGCTTGGACTCCTAAGGATTCCTAAGTATATATATATATACCTAGCACCCAGTTGACCTCTGTTTTGATAGGAAAAGACCTTATTTTGGGTGGTTGATGATCCAAAATAGAGGTCATTCAGGTTCTAGGTATATATTATACATATCATCAGACCTGGGAAGTTTGCGGACTTTCAGCAGGTCATCCTCCATCGGTCGGACCAAGTCAAGACTGGTCCAACTGGGACTGGTGCTTGGCATGATAGTATACCCTAGGATTCAAACAACCATTGTTTTAATGGTCTTTACCAAAGAACCATTGTTTTACTAAGGGATTTTGCACTACACCACCCGCTCAACCAATCTTTTAATGGTCTTTGAAGGCTAGGGTATAATTATTGATGTATGATGGGATGAACAGCTTTCCGCAGTCTCCAAGCTGTTGCATACTGAGTGAGTGCGTTTATGATTTCACTACTTGCACTCCCTGAGATGATCATGCTGGAAGTGGATGGCATGCGGCTTCCGATCTCAGCCGAGATCGGATGTGAGGAAATCCGGGTCACCGAGCGACCATGGTGGTGCCATCACTCCACGTGGCCATGATGGAACTGTATCATGCCCAGACCATCCATTTATGACCGATCAGCTGGGGTACTTGGAGGGGTCTTTCTGGGGCATCTATTCGTTCGTCCCATGGATGGTTGGGATTCTTTGCGGGTCTTGTGTATCAACCTCACCCGGTTGGGTCGTCGACCAAACCCTCACCATGCCAAACCTCCGGATGCTGAAGAAAGGCAGCCTCCGCATCGTTCACGCTTCTCGGGTGTTGCCGACACTCAACAGAGTGACACATTGGACCCACAGACAGACCCTCCCCCCCCAAATCCACCATCCCAACTTGATGTAGTCCAATACCCAGACACTCCATGTATGCCATTTATGCCTATACATTGACCACCAAAACCACTCCAATGTAGGTAAATATTATGGCAGTCCCATGGAGTGTTTGGGATACAGGTCGTGTATTAAAATAGAGAGACCTCAGACTCCCTGGCCCAGACTAGGGCCTAGGGTAGACGATGGTAGACGACGCCTATTTTCCGACCCCGTGGGTCAGGGGTTCGAGTTGAGAGGTCTTCCTATGTTAATACACACTCATATAGGGCAATCCTATGTCATATGTTTGGATCATGGAAGGTCTCCCTGTTTGTGGATCTCCACCTTCCCCCCCCGACACCGCCGCGCCTGAGGGGAAGAGGCCGAGATCGAGCGCAGCAAAAGGAGAGACCTCAAGGCAATCAACCGCCCGGGCGCCCGGAGGCACCCGTAGGTAGCGCACGGATGCGGCCAGGGCTTCTTCACAGACCCAAAGGGGAAGATCAAACCCGCTAGATCCCAGTTCCCACGATACAAATAACGGGGCCCTCCTTCGGTCTATGGACACATCCCGGGCCACCCAGATCCCAGGGGTCTAACCCCCAGATACTCCATGCGTCATGGATCTGCCCAACCGGGATCCGGTCGTACCGTACGGGTCAGGTACGGTGAGGAAGGAGACTGCTGACTGTAGACGTGCCAGTCCTGGGTCCAGTCGGACGTACCGAACCGGACGTACCGAACCGAATGTTCCACATCGATGTTCCAAGTCGACCGAACCGAAAGGAACCGGTAGAGGATTGGTAGAGGACCGAACCGAACCGGTAGGTACGGTACATCGAGACTTCCAAGTTCACGCGATGTCACGCCGCGCAATCGCCCAGAACATCGGCCCCGGGACCGCGATCGGCGGCTCCCTTTCTTCGGTCCAGTTCACCCACCTATAGCTTGTGAGGTTTTCCCTTAAGTGGAGCGAACTGAGGGTCCAATGAACCTTTGGGGAGTATGTATCACTTGTATACCAGGAGTCACAAAGGGGTGGTGTTTAGTCCCCAAGTGAGTGGATAGTGGACACCCCTAACCTCCATGGATCGCACCCCTTTGTGACTGCTGGTAACTCTTCCATAGATGGATGATGGTGATGATGGATGGTCCGAGCTTTGAAGGAGTATCTTAAGGCTCCTGCTTCCGATTTGGGTCTTCAAGAAAGGGGGTTTAGGTGGTGAAGTACCAGGACGGGTTTTGGTTAGAACAACGAAAGGGCTGCTTTTGTGCCATGGAACCGTGGTTCATCATCACTGGAATTGTCAGGCGTGTTGACACGAAGCAGTTCTTCAGCAGGTTTCATGTGCAAGCAGTTCTTCATACAGAAATATACCTGCTAGTAGGTTGAAGGCCATCGCCAGTAGGTTGAAGGCCACCCAGGCCACAGACGCCCCCCAACCAAGGTGGCAATCGGAGGGTCATTTTGAGTCGGACATCCCAAGTCGGACGCCCCTGACTTTCGGAACGACGACGCAGTCAACGTCCAAGCTGATGGATTCCGAACTCTGTCACTCCATCTGTCGACATGAACTCGTTCATGTGAACCATGTGACCCACTGTGACATGTTGTTTCGTGTTTCTTGGACATGTATTTGCGGAAGAACCAAATGAACAGGCCTACATTGGGCAGAGTATGGTGATTGCTCCACTTAGTACCCAAACCTTGTTCTCAGGCTGAGTGAGTGTTGTCGCTCTCGTGATGACAACAGTTGTTCCATCACCCGAACGACATAAGAAAGCAAAATAAATTTGCATCATTTTGCCATCTATCTCACGGATAGTCAGAATAGCTTGAATGTCTTCCTACACAGGAGAGAGCGAGACCCGGCGAGGGGGTGTGTTTGAGCTTTGATGGACCCAAGGTCCTTTGGTCTCAAAAACCATGAATTCCAACGGCTTCGAGCTTTGATGCTTTGCATAGGAGTTTGCTCTTACAATCCGGTCCGAAAACGCGCTGGTCCTGTCGCAGGTGGGGTACGGGTGGCCCGAAATACCACGCGCGGTGCCGCGGTCACCATCCGCACCGCCCAGGTGTGGATCAGTTGAAGATGGAAGCACGGGATGAACTGGAGCACTCCTGCCATGGTTTTCACACCACGAGCGGGCGCTCTTGACCGACCAGAGACCGGGACCGACATATATCGGAGGACATGAGATCGAAGGCAGACGAAAAGGTGAGGTGAATGATGTTGATTGGGTCTATCCTAATGCCAGTACAGTATACTGGACGATGAGTGTTAGGTTGCAGGTCTTTCTGTTAATAGGGATAAGACCTTTTACCGACTGGTACAGGTAAAAAACACGATATCGAATGATTTGGAGTGAACCGATGCGAAACCTGATCAATCTGACCGGACCGACCACATGGACTACCGGACCCTGAAAACCACGGACAAAGCGTTGATAAGCTTTGTAGAGGATTTCGAAATCGGACTCAGGGTACCGCTTTCAGATATGTTCAGGGTCCATAGTCAGTTCTTCTTGAGTGCAGTGTGCAAGTGAGTCTTACTCGAGAGACATGTCACATCATCACTTCACCACCCACATCTGCAGTTTCAGAGGTTTGTGCATCCTCAAGGTGTGCAAAGCATAGTGTATGTATCTCCAGAGCAAACACAGGCGAACTATGTCTCAGCACCAGAAGTTCCAAAGGGGGTGCCGAACTTGGAGGAAGTCGGGGTGCCCATTATCCACTCACTTAGAGGCTAGAAACCACCCCTTTGAAAACCCCTGGTATGTATTAATTTAGCTCTTTTGGCGAACGGTCCGTGTCAGGCACACCAAAGGTCTCTTTCTGATCGATTTTTCAGTGCACGTACGTCCCAGTGGTCACGTACGTCACATGGTTTGCTTGCTGCGTGGCGGTTTCGGGGCTGGGAGGTCGAGTGTGATTGTGCTGGGAGGTCGAGTCCCACAAGTGTTGAAGTCGATCCCTCTGGAGGTGCAAAGTAAGTACCCTGAGAATCCGTACGGGCTGTCCATGACAGGGGTCGGACCCGACACCGACGCAGGGGTCCGGGCCGAACCAAACCTTATCTGTTGGTGAAGGAGCCTGGATTCTTATAAGGTTGAAGGTGATGTGGACGTGTGGACGCTGACCACGCTACCTGTGACGATGCGACCGACACACTTAGGATAGGGTGTACTGACTTGACAGCGGTGCCACACGCCGGCCTAAGAAACCAAATCCTGAAAAACCAGGTAAGGGGGCCTGAGCGCCTGTAGTTAAAGGCCAAGGTCGAAAGCCACGAAACGACGGGTCGACAAGGTGACGACGGGGCGTGGAAATCTACAGGGCTCTGAAGGTCCAAGTACTCCAAGGTGATTCGCTGCTGCATTAGCCGCTTACTGCACAACAAAGAATGAGACAGCTTTGGCCGTACTTAGGTTTTCAAAAGCAGGTACACCAGGTTGATCAGACCTGGCTTCCACCATCACGCATAGCTTCGTTGGCATGCGTTTGCGTGATGGCCGCATGCCCCCCGCTGTGAAACAAACCGGAAAGGCAAACCTGAAAAATCCAAAAAGGATCCCTATGATTCCAAGGGTTACGGAGGTGGGCACATGTGCACGCAAAAGGGACAGATGAAAATGAGAAGGACAAGACAGACAAAGGTGTGTGTGTGTGTGTGTTTGCCGATGAAAAAGAACCAAGTGAAGAGGGACAACCGATGAGCCAAACCTCATTGTAACGAACCTGGGCCACCTGAACCTCGCTGTAAGTAGAGTACGCGTGCGTGTATGTGTACAAACTAAGGTCCGGACGATAGTGCGCGCAAGAGAAAGAAAGGATGAGGGTGAAAAGACATGAAGACAGAAGGACATGAAAGGAAAGAAGGAAAAAAAAAGGTCTGTGGGGGCGGATGAAAGGGGAACCAAATGAAAGGGGGCAAACCGATGACAGTCCAAACCTCATTGAGAAACCTGTTGCAAAAGCCTAGTTTGCTTGTAAATACGCCACGCGCGAGGAAAGAGGGGGGAGGGGAGGAGGAAAAGAGAAGGAAGGAGAGAAGGAAGCAAAGGTGTTCCCAGCTAACGGCACAAGCGTCCAAGGACACACCAAAAAGGAAGGGCTCCCAGCTATGACGAAAGCATCCAGGGACGCCCAAGGAAGAGGGTGAAGAGAGGAAAAAGAGAAGGAAAGAAAGAGAGAGGGAGAGAAAGGGAGAGGAGAGAAAGGAAGGTGTTCCCAGCTACGAACAATCGTCCAGGGACACACCAAAGAAGGAAAGGGGAGATCCTGAGTATTACACTCAGGAAAACCCCAGAAAGCAAAGAGAGAAAGGGGGAGGGCAGGGGGAGAAGGGGGCTAAGTTCTCCACAGGTTCCAATGAACCTTGAACAGACTTCGGTCGCTGCGACCACGTACGGCTTGGCCAGGGGCTGCCACCTTTGACCGCTACGGTCACGTAAAGGCATAAGCCAGCTTGGAATTCCTAAAATGGGACAAAATCGGAGTTCTCTCGGCCTAGGCCACCTTCGCCCGCTCTGGGCATTTACATCTCCGGGCAGGGGAGATAACGACGTACACCCGTTCAACGGGTTTATGGGAGGCACTCTGCGGGCTCATCCCGGGTTGGCACGAGGCCAAACACACTTAGGATAGGGTGTACTGACTTGACAGCGGTGCCACACGCCGGCCTAAGAAACCAAATCCTGAAAAACCAGGTAAGGGGGGCCTGAGCGCCTGTAGTTAAAGGCCAAGGTCGAAAGCCACGAAACGACAGGTCGACAAGGTGACGACGGGGCGTGGAAATCTATAGGGCTCTGAAGGTCCAAGTACTCCAAGGTGATTTGCCGCTGCATTAGCCGCTTACTGCACAACAAAGAATGAGACAGCTTTGGCCGTACTTAGGTTTTCAACAGCAGGTACACCAGGTTGATCAGACCTGGCTTCCACCATCACGCATAGCTTCGTTGGATGCCCCCCGCTGTGAAACAAACCGGAAAGACAAACCTGAAAAATCCAAAAAGGATCCCTATGATTCCAAGGGTTACACACACACTCTGACAATTGTTTTCAGTTAACTCGATTCCCAGGTCGAAA
>CAXAMN010001581.1:415953-439961 GCA_963970005.1 Durusdinium trenchii
GTTCCCGTGGTGAGGCCCGGCGGCCGTGGTGGCAGTTAATTCGGTGGTTGTGGCGGTGACTTCCAGTGGAGTTCCTGTGAAAAGTGGTGAGGTCAGTTAGTGCTTGCACGATGAGACAGCGCCCCAATGACGGGGATCACACTCAGCACCCGAGTGGGACAGCTGAGCGAAACACACTCTGACAATTGTTTTCAGTTAACTCGATTCCCAGGTCGAAAATGGTGAGATAACGGCAAGGTGGAAAGTCCGCAAATGTGTAGGTGTTTTAACAAAATGGTTTGTACACTTGACTGCGGAAAGCGCACTGCGGCAAGGCGGCTGCAGGTCAACTGTGGGAAAATGGGTTTGGGGGGAGGAAGCATGAACGACCATGGAAACAAAAAGAGCAAATTGGACAGCGTGTCAACAGTTGAAAAGGGAAAGCAGGTACGTGAACCTGGCGTCCCAGGTTCATATCCTCTCCAAACATCAGTAGCTTCGTTGGCCACAGACTGATGAAAGGAGCTGTGGCCCCCTGCATTCAAAACTCTTAGTTACAGAGGTGGAACCCTTAGATACAGGGGGTGACACACACACACACACCCGGTCTCAGACCCTTGAGCAATTTGAGGTTTTGGTCCTTCTGCAAGACTCCGGAGCCTGGAAAGGTAAAAGGTATATGTCAAGTTCCGACAGGGCGAGATGAATCAGAAGCACGCGGGTAGCACCCCAAGCTGTTGGTGGAAAGCTAAATCATTTTCTGCAGGTTCCGTTGCTGAGGTCAGTGCAATCAGACTTACAGTATACATGGGCGTCGCAACAGATGCTGACCTAAATTATTGAAGCATGCCTATATGTTTATACACGTTGTACGAGTGCAGTGATGTCTTGACCCGCACCCTTCAAATTAGTGTTCCTCCAGCGCATGCCCCAAGGTACTTCGTAGACAAGGCTTCTATGCGTAGTCCTCTCCAAGCTGTGTGTGTGTGCCTTCAGGTTACGATTGGTCGGTCGCTATTGATAGTTTTGGTTTGTGATTTGCAAGTCACTCCATGTGTGTGTATGTGTGCACGTGCACGATTATACAATAGATGGACTGATTTCGACGACGTATTGCTTAAACATGGAGCCACTCATCCTCGAAGCATTCGGGGCAAGTTCGCGGTGGTCATCAGTCTCAAAACGTTCGGCTCCTGGCGGACTCCAACTGTGACTGTGCTCTGCGGCAATCCGACAGATACGAGATTCATTTTCCAGTGTCTTTTCGTCCGCGCACGCGCTGTTGGTTTGCACCGCCGGTGCGATATCCTTGGAGGGTGAAAACAGGCAACTTCCATGGCTGCACAGAGTCTTAGCATGCGTTGGTACGAGCAAAGCAAGCTTCCATACCAGGCCACACCACGGGCGGCGCGCCCTCGGGCGGGTGAAGGGACACCAAGCTCCCCTGGGCACATGCGTCGTGGACGGCAAAGTTGTTCAGCGATCTTAGTTCATGACGACATGAGCTGGAAAGACGAAAGCTAGATGCATGAGAAGCGCTGCTGTAAGGCCAGCAGTTCCTACTGCTAGTTTTTGTGCAGCGGTTGCAAAGTTATGTCAGGTCTTTTCCAAGAACTGTTTGAAAAACATGGCGTCACTGAACAGTGGCGGCGTCACTGAACATCTTTCAACCAACAGCGAGGAAACATGTCCATGTAGTCCTTCTAGTTTATGATTTTTTTGAAAGTGCATTTGTGGCATCCTCAATTATTTTTGACAAGGAGTGTCCGGCATCAGCGACGCCAAGATAGCTGACCTGGTCTTGAAGATCTGTGGCCCATTGGAACATATAAATCATTCATGAACTTACATATCACGATTCAATATGTTTGATACAGTTTTACTACCACTCACCATGCATAAACAATGCATAAACATGTCTAAATTTAGAGAGCGGGTAGTAAACTTAAGGGTCATTGAATTTTGTTTGCCATATGTTGGTGGGAACCATGTTGTGGAATCTCAATGTCAACACTCCGCGGTCCTATTCACAGATCTCGCAATTTGCATCAATTTGCACTCATGTCATGGTTTATTTTTGCACATGCGTGACACGTGTTTAATTTGGATTGTTTGGCAGCATTTGTTGGGCATGTTTTTGCCTGGATCCTGAGAATTTTCCTGGTGGGTGAGCAGTTTCTTGAGAGGTTGTTTGAAGGTTCCACGCATTTTGGTGGATGCATATGGCAGCAAAAATTGACCGATACCCTCAAGAGACTTTGAGACTGAAAAGAAACGGTTTTTGGTAAATCATTTGACCATCCCGTTGTGGACTTGTATTTGGATGTGTGTGCGCGTGCATTCGCGCCATGCGGCCAGGTCCTTCATCCAAAACCCATACCCGGTCCCTCTGAAGCAGGCTCGTGAACAAACGGCCAGCGTCAGTGTGTTTGACTATGTTGAACTGATGGATGGGGCTGCAACTGGTTCTTTAACACTTGAGCGTTCTTCAACAGAGCGTTTTGGATGTTTGATGATATCTAAGATTTTGAACGTGTTTTTTTTTTTTTTCGATTTCAATTCCGGGGTGGATAGAATCCAAACAACTCGAACATGTTGGTTTCTACCCAAAGGAGGACCGAGGACGGTGCGTCAGCGATGACGTCGCAGGTGTTGGCAGGACGTCTTCGACCGGTGCCCACCGCGACTTGGCACGGCTTGAGGGGTTGAGGCATGGATGCGGGTTCCCCGGTGGGTTCTGGTCACGGGCAGGAATCGAACATAGATTTTATAACTTTTTGTAGAAGTCTGGAATGATGTTTTGGAGTTGGAATTTTCTGTTTGGAATGGGAAGAAAGGTCTTTCTGCAGAGTCTTGTTTGAGGATTTGTCCTTCGTGTGCTTTACCTTTTTCCCTTTCTCTGAAGAACCTCAAAAAGAGAGCCAGAAGACAAAGAGACACAACAAATGTCCTGTTTTTTCCATTTTGGAAAGCACTTCCTGGACCAGGCAGTACTTATTCACTCGTTCTCCCTCACTTTTTGCAGGGGATGTTGATTCAGACTCATCAAGGCGGATGTGGGATGGTGGGACGTTTCATCACTTTCGGCACCACCTCCAAACATGTTAGCACTATTGATTACAGTATGTGAATACAGAATTAAATTACAGTAGACCTTCCGGAAGGTCTCTTCCAAGATGAAGGCTAAATCCCAGCCTTTTTGCTTTCTCATGAACAACAAATTATCCTTTCAGATCTTTGAGTTTGTTGCTCCGAAGCGTGTTCCGCTGCCACTGGTTTCGCTTGAGCTCAGGTCACAGAGCTTCTCGCGGCCTACAAGGAGGGGTCGCAACCGTTGGAGCTGTGCCTCTCCTTCTCTTACTTCTACTTGTAACTTTAACTGTAACTTATTATTTTACTTATTTTTCTTCTACTTCTACTTCTTATTGTTCTTCTACTTCTACTTCTTATTTTTCTTCTCTCCTGGTCAGGGTGTGTTATGGCTCATTCAAAAGAATATTTGCAAGCGTTTGTGGTAGAATGAGGATTCCCCAGGCCCAAGATGTATGGTCTTCCCGGGGCCTGGGGGTGTCCTTTATCCGATCATCTTCAGCCTGTTTGGGAGCGGTCGCCCACTCGAACGAGGACCGGGGACAATCCCCAAGTTCGGCGGCCGGACCTCGATCATGTTTTTGGTTTGTGCCATCTACTCTACTCTGAAACCATTACCTTCTCAGAAGGCACTTGGACCCTCCAAACCCACCCCAAACACCTTCTGAGAAGGTACTTGGATCATTGTAGATGATTCTTGAGCCGCGCTCATGTGTGTCGGTGCCGCACGACAATGTCTGGAACACTGGGAACTTCCCGCCGTCCCGCGCATTCCCGCCGCCAAGGCCCCCTCCGGTGGCCCCTCTCGCCTCCGGTGTCCGCTGCCCTCGCCCTTCGCGATGCTGTTTTGCGGCAGCAGGACCAACGAGAAGAGCTGGAGCAGTTGGAGAAAGAAGATATTCCCATGAGAGTCGGAGGGCCCGAGGATTCTGGACGGGCGTTTGGTCCTTTCGTGCGGTCAAACTCGGACCGACCGCCTTTCGGATGCTGGGGGGGTGTGGTGTGCAGCTGGGTGTGAAAACACGGAGACCCCACTCAAAAGATAGAAAGCAGCGTTAAGTGGAGGTCGATGTTTAAGAGGACACAGCGACTGAACGGTGGTTTTTCTCCATTGGGCGGTCAGAATGGGGTCCAATCTGCACAGATTGCCATGTCAAAGTTGCTTTCAGCTCCGGTGGCTGGGATTCTTATCTCGGTGTTCTTTGTCCGTAGACGAGCAATGAAAGACTCTGGTCAGACTCAACCTCAGACTCTAGTCACACTCTACCTCAGACATTACCTACAAATATTAGTGTTTCGGACCTCTGACTGGTGCGACTCCTCCCATCCATCCCAGGTGTGCGACCAAAATTGGCAGACCAAGCTCCAGTCGAAGGATCCTCCCTGGGTTCGGTTTGGTCAATGGACCAGTCTCCCCAGCTAGGGCCAGGTTGGGTCTCAAACTACACATCCACCTCAGCAAACGTGGCCTTACCACAGGGCTGCTGCGGCACCACAGGCCCCCACAGGGCTGTAGGATTCAGGAAGGAATTGGCCCCCACCATTGAGATGATTGAGCATCCAGATGATTGAGCATCCAGCCAGCCTCATTCCTCCTCATTGAGTGTTTCTGCAGCTAGTAGCTAGTCCATCACAAGCTTTTTTGAAGGTCTTGGTATGCAGTCTTATATCTCATTCCAGCGTGTCTAGTTCACCAATCTGGACAGTTTGGAGGTCTCTAAATGACATGTACTTCTCATTCTGTGTTGCAGTCATTCTCAACATGCTTCTCCTTCTCAGTTTGTGGTCCTCATCACTCGCACTTCCGTCCACACATTCACTCGCCTGACTCACCTCTATCAACCAACGTTCGACTTCTGAACTTCTGAACCTGGAAGTGGGGCTGTTTTGTAGAGGAAAAGTCTTTGTCTTCCAGTTCTTTTCCACCAGCCGACGACCATCCATCCCCTTTTCGATTTCTTTGTTTCTGGAGCCCCCCCCCACTAGCAAAAGACATCATGTTTCACTGACCAACAACCCAGAGATCATCATGGATGATTTGCACGTCCAGCTATGATTGTTAGGCTCAACTCTGCAACCAGAGCATCTTCCAATACGTCCGCGACATCCAGATGAAGGCTGAGGCCAGCCGAGGGCAAACTAGTCGGCCTGCGGCACAGGATGACCTCAGGATGATTAGTCAATGCATTGAACGAAGCTAAGCGATCATGGTGACGCCGTTGTGGTGGCAAGCACTTCCAAATATGTGACCTTTTCTATCACAACAGGAGTCATACAAGTATAATATAGTATAGTATACATGTAGAGAGAGAGAGAGAGTCAGAGTCATATAAATATATACGCACTGTTAAACTGCATAGATCTGTATAATTTGCATATGGGTATACGTAGATCTACTGATTTTCTGTCAGATCGACAGCTCGTTTTCCGCCGCCACGTCCGACGGGATGTTTATTTGGGAATGAAAAGCGCTCCAAGGTGGTGGAACACCGGTGAACTTTTTGTAAATGTAAATGTTTGGTACCAGACCTGCTGGATGAGGACTGGTAGTGTAAGTCCGAAGATGTTTTTTTCTATATGCTGGCAGCGTGTGTTTGGGAGCCATTGGTCTTCAGTACAGCATGGCTGCCTACCCATGTGCGAATATGGCGGGCAGGTCGGCATTCCTAGTAACATCTAGTAACCAAAGACGAACGACCCTACAAATCTGGCCTCATTAACTCTAACACAAAGGCTTTTGAAGGTACAGACCCCTGCGCAGATGTCTACTCAATGTTCCTGCTGGAGGGATCAAGGCCGCTGGAAGTAGAAGAAGATGACAGAACAGGTCCTCTTTATGGAGGATACCAGCGGTCCTTGCGGATGGCACCATCATCGACAAAACCGTTGTTTGCCAAGAGGAACTGAGTGTAAGACACTTAGTTTTCTCAAAAAAAGGACGGACATGAATACAGTTACAGCTGAGCCATTCTTCGGACACCGATGGAAAGGGCTCGGGTGTCCCGAAAGGACCGGTTGATCCCATCCCCCACCTCGTAGGACCATCGATGAGACTTGAAGATTCACCGGTACATTGACCCTTGAAGAAAGCTTAAGGCCACACCACTCCAATGAAATTGGAGACCCCAGCAGTGCAGGGTAGTGAAATTGGAGACCCCATTGAGTTCTGTAGCTGGTAGGTCCATATTTGGCTGTTTTCACTGGCACGGACCCCGATGTTTTTCACTGGTAGCTTGACCATGTTTGGTAGTCTTTTCATGTCTCTCATTTTTGCGTGGGGGGAAGCCGACCATCCACGACCCCAAACCCCCAGTGCCAACGACCCTCAGTGTCGCCGTAGGCGGAACGGATGCGGCCCCCCGAGCCAGTCGCGGGGGCTCGGGGCGCCCAGGGACAGGGACGACGTGGCGATGGAGGGTTGGGTGGGTGATGCACCAGCTACTAACACCTAGCACTTCCTGGACCTGGGTGGCCTGGACCTGGAGTAGGAGACCTGTTGACGTAGGGTACGGTAGTCTAGCCACACCCAGACAGGATGATCATGGCATGTGAAGGGGATGTTTTTTGACTGAAATGATCTTAAGTTGATCCACTCCAGCTTCACTTCAAAACATGTACATATATTTATATGGTATGGTTTGGTTTTTTCCCATTACCTGCAACAGTCGGTAAAGGGTTTGAACAAGGCCTGAAACTGAACCCAAAAACATGCACTGTTACTGGTATTGGGATAGACCCAATGGATATAAACCGTATGGATGTGTTTCATAGGGAGACGCCCTTTCTCATTTTTCTCGCCAACCAGGGAACGCCTGGGAGGGAGGCCTCTCCCATTCTTGCATACGCACACACGCGGCACATGGATGGATGGGTTCATGCTTGGATACTCCCCCCCCCTCAGAACTGGTTCAAATGCCAAAAACCCTTTTTTGAGCAACGCCATTTTTTTCAATACCGCATTTGGTACCTCTTGAGCCGTAAACGGCGTTTCGGGGTCTGTCTGTTTGTTTCATGTGTGGAGTGAAGGACCAGGAGCGACACAAGGACGCTACGAACCTAGCTCCTGGCATTACATGGCATTACTACACTAGTGAGAAGAATGCTACTAGGATTCTTCTTCGCCCCGCTTCGGCACCCCATCTCGCCCCCCTTCCTCCGTACCGGAGTTTGAGGATCTCCTGCGCACCGTGGGCAAGAAGAAACAAGCGCCCAGTTTGGAGCTTAGTCTTCAACCACTGTGGTGTGTGGTGCCGACCCCGGCAGTGGACCCGTTCGAGTAGTACTGCTGTCGATATGATCTCTATGGTATTTAAAAAAGTATCACTACCAGCCCAAAAGACCTTCAACACTCTAGGGAGTCAGCCCCTGCTGTTTATCCATCATCCGCTTTTATCTCTAGCGGTCCAGACTAACATGTCCCAGTTTGATCCAGTTTGTTGAGAAGCAACGGAGATGGAGGATCATCCGGTGTTCCCCATGTCCTTGGGGGCTTCAAGTACCTCCTCAGAAGGTATTTGGACCCTCCAAAACCATCCCACAAACCTTCTCAGAAGGTACTTGGAGCTCTAGGATATAGGTCGTCCACAACATGTTAGATGCTTTGGTGGCATCATGTAGCACCCTGAGGTTGCCCTCCAGAGATTCTGTTGAAGGATAACTTTCCAGCACATTAGTACATTGTAAACGATGTATGCTTGGTTCCTCTACAAACTGGCTGTTTGTGTTACAAACAGGGCCACATAATGCCACATACAGACAGGGTAGGCGCTAAACATGCTCAATTAACCTCCCTGAGGTTGATGGGATAAGGCCCTCGTGTTCCAGGATGTTTCTACCCGAAATGGGTGTGCGCACGAAAGAGCGAGTGACATGTTAATTGTAGGCGCACTGACCTTCCCGCTGCTAGGAGTGTGCCCACAACTCAGCACTGCCCGGTTGATACCCAGCACTGCCTGGTTGGTTTCACAGTGGTTGATGTTGAAGGGCTTGATTACATTGGTAACTGCTTGGTAACGCTGTATACATACTTTGGTCACCCATGAGAGCATATTCTCCAAGGGGCACTTCACCTGATAGTAACTCATGAACTAAGTACTAATTTTATTGTTACTTCGTCTCCTAAGAAGCCAAGAGACGACATACATAGGCAAAGGACTTTTGGGTGGTTGACAAAGTCAGCTCGCTGCGATTCCTACAAGCTGACTGGTGCGACGAGGACGCAAGGAATGAGGGTGGCTGGATCTTAAGATATCTCTCAGACATAGTTTGGTACGGGTTCATTCTGAATCATTCCCTTACCATCCCCCTTAACATCCCTTAACCCTTGTGGGGCTAATAGACACCCCAAACCGGAAAAACAACCCTTAGCCTTATCGTCAGTCTTAATGTCTTAATATAGTATTCGCATATTTTAGATTTTTTACCGCAGGGCTGAATACATCTGAATACGCACATTTTATGTTATTAAGACCCTACTAGCTGCCTCAAGAACCAGACCGAAAGATGCAGCTGACCAGTCAGGCGATCCCCCCTGCTCTCCCCCCCCGCTCTCCGCTGCTCAGCTTCGCCGGCGCGCCGCGGCAAGCGCAACGGCACGCGGAACTAGCGCGGCACGAGGCCGAAGCCGCAGGGAGTCGGAGATGGGGTGGTTTTCTGGGTCGAAGGACGCGAGGCGTTTGATGTGGCGATGGGAAGAGGGAACGGTTTGGTGCTTCGTTTTTGGTCGTCGTGAAGCTTGGAAATGGGCTGGAACTGGGGGAGTCCAGGGAGTTCAAGACTTGGCTCCGTGTCGAAGGATTTCCGTTGAGCTGGCAGTGGC
Organism: Durusdinium trenchii; assembly: GCA_963970005.1. NCBI lineage: Eukaryota > Dinophyceae > Suessiales > Symbiodiniaceae > Durusdinium > Durusdinium trenchii. The sequence goes on from CAXAMN010001581.1 coordinate 424,841, forward strand.
GTGGAAGGGAAGCGTTTTAGGATGGCGACCTGGAGACCTGGCAGATGTCTTGCTTCGATGAAGTTTCGCTTGTCTTCACTGGGCATTGAGGATGAAATGAAGACGAGCTTCATGGTGAAGAGGGATAAATAATCTTCCATGATATATTTATTGTTTGTCCACGCAAGCTTTCGCAGCATTCGAAGATGTCATGTTTGGTCTTGGCAACTGCTCTTGCTCGGTGTCTTCGGACCTCCAGTGGACCTCCAGTGGCTCAGACCTGTTCTGAACCTTCAGACGTGGAATCTGGTGTACTTGGGGAGAAGGAGAGGAGAGTATTTCGACCCAACCGTCGTGGGAAATCGGACTTCTGGACCCCCCAATCTGACTGTTGGTCTCGGAAGTTTCATGCATGGACTGTAATAGATATAGACCGGGAAGAGACCTACATGGAACCGGGCGACCGGCATGGACCAGACTGGAAGACCAACCCGACTTTCCTCATACCAACCCCGACCGTGGTGAACTCAGGTTCTATGTGGACCTCTGAACGGGTGTAGAACCTCATCTAACTCTCCCAGTCTCGCGTCTCGGTCGCCCGTCTCGCGTCTCGGTCGCCCCTTAGAACAGCACCGGTGTGGGTCCATGCTGGGTGGATCCGTGACCTCGATCTGCTTGTGTCTATATAATTTTTGAGTCATTTCTTTTAAGGCGGTATGCAAGAAAGTCGTCAACAACCAAAGAAAACCAACAATAAGTAATCATTGCATGACTGAGTCATGCCATGCACGGATACGCATGATGATTTCTGGGAGTGTCACATGACCCTGAAGGACGGACATTTGCCGACCAGCAGGTGGTTTTTCACTCCAGACCATGTTTGGATGTCAGCCGCAGAGCTGCAGCTGGCGAAGCCAACGTGTCCCCACAACCGAAGGTTGGAAATTCATGACTGCCACAACCACGCAGGTGCCGGCACGGGGGTTGCCTTTGTTTATCAACAACATCATGATTCCCTAGAACAGACATGCTTTGTGTTGTGGGGTAGAACAAAAGTCTTTCGCATCGCCTGCTGCAAGTATGATATAACATGTCCATTTAGATCGTGTTTAGTTGGGTTGGTCAATGACGGCATCCCCTTGCTACGAACAACACAAATAGTTGGGGACTGAGACCGGTGCTGAAGGTGTTGGTGGTCTTTCCATGTCTTTCCTTCTCGGAAATCTTGAGGGGAACTTGAGCTCAGCAGATTAATTACCTGGTCTACATGAAATCTACCAGCACCCGAGGCTACAGGTCTCCGAAATGGAGACTTTTTCAAGTGGCAGGTGCTGAGGTGCTGTGTTCTATTCACCACCGATAATATATATAACTATAGTATCATACCTTATATTAATACATGCAGTATGCAGCCCCCTCACCTTTTGACCCTCATGTCTATGTGACAACGCCAGACCCCATGGCCTTCTGATGTCAACGCTGAAAGGCTTTGCGTGTTTCACCTGATGCTGAGGCCCAAAGGTCGTACAGAGCCAAAGAAAGCACAATGTCCCTAGAACCATCATGGTTACTTGGATGGTATGGTTTCTGAAAAGACCATGTTCCGAATACCAAACATTAAACACATCCACTTACACAAATTAGTAATAGAAGTGGATGGCATCTGGCCCCAAAGGGATGATCATGAAATCCGAACACCACCGAAGCCTCGGTGATGTCAGGGAGAGAAGTCATGAATGAGCTTCATGAGCTTCAGAATAGAAGTCAGGACCTTCGGCATTTGTAGCTTTCTTTTTCCCCAATTTAAAGTGCCTTCAAATGGATTATAAATCGATCAACACCTTGAAACTCGTCGAGTTTCCTGCTTCAACCCATGAGGTTTCCTGGCTTCCACTCGAGTTCGAAGTCTCCCATGGTCATCTCTTCTACCGATGGCTCTGTAGATCACCTCCACCAGATGGTGGGGCCTCATGGTGTTTCACTCACTTTGCATCAGATGCATGGAGGAAGCAAAGTCACGCGCGATCGTTCCTTACTTTGCTGCTTGGTGTTCCCTGGTTTTGCCGGTGATGTTCATGGTCAAGTGTGGGTGAATCCCCAGAGAAATGGGGAAGAGGTGTCACCTTTTCCCCGCTTCCAAACACGCCAAATCCACCACAAGTCGCAAAATCCCGGGTGCCTATATATTGGAGGAAGGAGTTGGGTGCCCCTGTTGCATCCACTGGATTGGACTCAAAACCGCATGTGACTCTTGGCAAGTGTTTCATTTTCAGGTTCGCATGCCCGTGTCCGCCATGCCCGTGACCCGGTGTTGTTTTCGCGAAGAACCGGACCTTTTCCTAGGGAAGCGAAGGGAAAGCGATTGGCTCATGGGGGTTACTGTAGTCTCTTGATTTCAGTGGCCATTTGGATTGCAAACTCTTTTCATCAACAGTCTACACAATGGGCTTTTGGGTGCCGCAATCTTGAAAAAGCAGTGCCGGTTACAGATGGCGCCCTTTCCCGACGGGGGTGTTTCCGGTTCACCACATGGAGCCCTTTGCAAGTTGGTGAAGGACCTGCCTGTGCAGGTCCTTGATTATATCTCTTGTGACTCCTCTGACTGGGATTGTGCTAATTTGGCTGAACTAGGGTGTATCCCATTGCCCGCAACAGTCGATAAAAGATGATAAAAGATCCATGAAAATGGTTTTTGTGAAGTGAACAACCACCATGTTTAGTTCGTCCTCGTCCTTTCATCCTTTTCCTTTCGAGGCCCCACAATGAGATTGGGGTACTTTGGCGCCAAACAGCGAACATGAGCGCCAAACAGAGCAACGACATTCATAGACCACCCGAAGCATCCCAACCTCAGACCATTTGGATGGTCCGAAATGAGCAAACCTGTTTTTTTGTGTCAGTAGATGTGACCAGCTGGCGATTGGGGACGAGGAGTCAGGGGTCAAGTTGCATCGAAACAACAACGCACCCACTGCGTGTTGGGTTTGGTCAAAACTTTTGGATGGCCTTTCATTTGATTTGCCTTCCCTGCAGACAGCATATTGCACATGAAGTCTGTACTCTTGCGACAGCTTTGGGATTTGGTTTCTTTTGCAAGCGACCTGCCAAACCGTTTCGCCCAAACAAACCCCCTTCGTCTACACCAGCCACCCCTTCCGACCATCTCACCCACAGTCACTGTGTTCTTTGGAACAACGGCGCCTCCCCCCCCCCGCGCAGGCGCTGGAACGGCGTCGGCAGTCGCTGCCCTTCTTGACGCGCTGGCGTCTCCAGTCACCCGGCAGTGCATCACCCGGATCGGGCCGACTCGGAGGGACTCGGAGGTCGCGAGTCTCCTGCGGGAGGACTCTCCGGCCTCTGAGGTCGTGACCCTGGAGGTCGCGAGGGGCCATTTCTTTCGGGAAAAAAAACACACATGGAAAATTGGGGGTAAGCGTCGTTTCAGAGATGCTGCTTCCCCACCTGCCAGGTGAGGGTTGTTAGATTTTATCAGAGCTCCACTACCGGACCTCAACAGCAAGTGCCAGGTCGCAGTGGGCACTGCTGGACCACAACCGCAAGTGCCAAACACAAAACCACAAACACACCACCACGAACACACAATCACAACACGCAATCACAAACACACACAACAACAAACACACAAGCACAAGCACAGCCACAAACACTCGATCACAAACACTCAACCACAAACACACAAACACAAGCGCAAGCGCAAACACCACCACAACAACACAACCGCAAACACACAACCACAGCCACAACCACAACACACGACCACAAACACAACCACAAACATAGTCACAAACACAACCACAAATACAATATACACGACCACAAGCACAAACACAATCACAATCACAAACACACAGCCACAAACACACAACCACAAACACGCAAAACCACCACACCCAACCACAACATATAATCAAAGCACCCAATCACAATCACAGTCACGCAACCACAAACACACAACCACAAACACACAACACCACAACAACAACTGCAACAACAACAGCAGCAACAGCAACAGCAACAGCAGCAACCACAACAACCACAACAACAACAACAATACAATTTTCCTGTGTGTGTGGTATTTTGCGTGACAGGTGGTCACAGGTTGGCACTTGTGGAAAACAAATGATTGAAATGTCATGGTGGGGATCCCTCGAAGTAAAGTATTGTTTCAACCTCTCTTTGTACTTGGGATGATTGAGCCCACGGACTCGTACTTTCCCAAGTGAGTTGAAAACCACCAACCACAAATGCCAAGTGCTAGAGCTCCTGATGTGAAAGTTCCCCTATCATGTTGAAGATAAGCCATTACTTGTAGGGGTCCGTTGGCTGCGAACTGTGCGAACTGGAGGGCCCCATGCGAATTGGGTCCGGCCTATAAACAATCGGACAAAAAAGGAACCTAATAGCAAAAGGAACCTAGTAGCGATGGCCTTCAACCTAATGGGCAATGGCCTCCAACCTAAGAGCGATGGCCTCCAACATCCTCCAACCCCAATATAGCAATGGAATCAATGGAAGCTTTGATTGTCCATTATCTCAAGTCCTGGGTGACAAGCCTGGCCAGATTCGGAGTCCAACACTCTGGATAGAAACGAAAACCATTTCCACCCGCAGACGAAGACACATTCCTTCGTGCGTAGCCACCACCATTTCCCAGAGGAATTGACCCTCCGAAGACGAATTCTGCAGACGAAGTGCCGGAAGACAACTTACCCACCGAAGACAACCTACCCATCGAAGACGAACTACCTCTGTAAGAAGACTTCAGCAGACAGATTGCCCGGATTCGGCGCCTTATGCAAGGTGCCGTTTGCTTTGCGCATCCCACGCCCTAAAAGGACATACGGTTGCATGAGCCCCGCATGTGTTACTTGCATACATACACACGCATACATGAGCCCCTGATCTGTCAATTTTGCCCCCAGCGGGTGTGCTCGAGAGAGCAGCACGCACTAGCGCAAAACCATGCAACATCTATCAACAAAACACTGTAAATACCACGCATTTTGTTTAATAAACTTCCCTGAGACCTAGGCGGAACGCATATTTTCCTTTGCTGCCCGTGCCAAATTTCTATGTGCAATGTCAATGTGTAAAATCAACGATAAACATTATTAGTTTGACTCGTCGTTGTTCAACATAAATAACTGCCCGGTAATTTGTAATTTGCATTTATTTGTTCTCAATATCAGTCAAAGCTTTTTGGTTTTGAGTCTTGAAAAGATTGATATCAGATATGCAGACTTCAGCTTCAGCACTCTCTCCTCAGCAACTTCACTTTGATCCCAAAGGACCTTTTTTGTGTTCACATAGATTCTACATATTATGTTTGATTCTTTCAATTTGTCCACCTATTATATGTTTTATGTTCTTCGCTGTCCTTGGGTCCTTTTCTCATAGGCAAAAAGCAGTTCAACTTTCACGGATTTAATTGCAGTATGAACTTGGCTTTGGCTGGCATCTTGTCCAAACCAGCAGAAACAAGAGTCATGACAAGGCAGCCAAAAAGAAAGCAATATATGTTATGTTTGCAATGACATAGAAATCACTCAAACTTCTTGTGCCTAGTCTAGCTCCTGACCTTCTTAGAAAGAGCTAAGCCAAACGAAACAACTTGACCAAGAAAAAGGCCTTGTGAAGATTGACGCAGCCTTCCTTTTTGGTGCTCAATGTTAGGGCACGTTTGAACGTGTAGAACGCCTTAGGCGAGACAGATACAACCTATTGGAGCAATAGAAACACTTATTGAGACAGGACACCAGAAGAAATAACTTGTTGTCTGGATAGAAGTTATATAACTGATGCTGTTGCAACTTGGTCGAGCTCATCAGCTTCTCTACTAGTGCGTTCCTTTTGTGAATTTAAATTCTCTTAAGAAGGGAATCTGTTTTAAAGACCTCCGTGTGAAGGTTGAAGTGGCTTACTTTTGGTGCTCAAAAAAAACATTTGTGCATATAGAAAAAGTTAAGCTAGACATACATGACCCTACTGAAGCAATTGAAAAGCAGTTTGAGACTGCGCCTCACAAAAACCTATAGGTTTTGAGCTATTGTGTTGCTTCAATTGTTCAGACCAGGTTTAGGTGGAATACCAAAAGAATACAAAAACACAGAGAAACAATTTCAGCCTGCCCCCACCGCACCGCCCTCTACGCTTGAAACTGAAGGTGCGGGGCTCGGAGGCCTGCCTTGAACAACTACCCGCTCCGCCCCACCGGGGCCTTAATTTTTCTCCGCGCCCTTCACATTTAGCCCTTGAGCTTATCACGTGGTGGCTATCTCGACAAGGCCGACAATCTCTGCGAAAAGGGCGAAGGGCCGTACTTCCCTTCCCAGCTTTGCTGGACAAATTGAAGGAGAAGGCGACGATGGTGGTGGGAGCTTTCGGCCTTCTTCTCTTCCACGGTCTCCACAACAGAATCTTGAGGAGCTTCAACCTTCAACTGCAACCCACCCGTCGCAAGGTCCCACGGCCGAAGCAGCTGGAGCAGGTTCCTCGAGCTCTTGGGGCTCCTGAAAGAGGTGGCCTTGGGCGCCATGTGAAAGTCTTTTCATGACTCTGCCGAGCTCATGCGAACACTATCCATTAGGCGACACAAAGTGAAGCGTATTGTAAGGCGTGACCTTTCATTACCTGTGCAAAATTGACGCGTGCGTTGTCATCTTGAAACGGTCCCGGATTGAGGCATCAGGATTTGTGGCATCAGGGAATGTGGTGTGGTGTCAGAATGTGGAGTCAACGAGTAATGTGGCGTCAGGGGGCAATGTAGCGTCAACGGGTGTGCCATCAGGGGGCAATGTGGTGTCGGGAATGTGGCGTCAGAATGTGGCATCAGGGCGGTAATGTGGAGCCAGGGAAGGTGACGTCAGAATCTGGAGCCAGGGGGCGCAGGGGGCAGTGTGACATCAGGCGGTAATGTGTTGGTAACGGCCCAGGTTTGTTCAGGAGGGTGGCTGAAGTAGGCGGCAAAGCTTGCGGCACACATGTTCGTGGTAACATTACCGTGTTACCCCAGTGGGTTTGCTGCTACTTGGAAAGGTTGCTTTGCGACCTCTTGCTTTTGGACCTCAGCCGGTTCTCCTCAAGTACTTGGAAAGGTTGCGTTGCGACTTCTTGTTTTTCGACTTGGAAATGTGTTTTTGTTTAAATGTTTTTTGGACCCCAGGTCTTGAGGTTAAACAGTGATGTTCAGTCCGTCAATGGAGTCATATCATGCGATATCTCAAAACATCTTAAAACAATGACATCTCAACATTAATTTCGACCTCAGCCGGTTCACCTCATCATGGCATCCAAGACTTACGAGGAGTTCGCGGAAATTATGGTTACTTTGGCGTGACCACGGAGTTTGGACCTTCGCACATCTTCCCCCCCAGGATGACGTGAACGCATGGAATAGATTCCAGGATCAATCATGCTTTGTCACAAATTCGGCAGCCAATCGTCCAGTACTGCCTATATCAAGTAATGTGGCATCAGGGAATGTGGCGTTTGGGGTTCCAGGACAGTGGGGTCGGAATCTGGCTTCAGGCTCACGCAAAAAAGTGGCATCCCATATGCCACTGCCCTGAACACAACACCAAACAAAAACTCGGCCATACTTAACACGCCCCGACTGCAAACCATGACCAATATGATACACACCTGGCGGACACATTTATGCATATGTTTTTTAGATGCTCTGATTTGTTCACCGCACATGACACAACGGGAATGCGGATTGACGAATCGTCGAATCTTTGCGTGTCCACAGGGCAGAAGATCCACAACTGTGGTCTCTGGTGTATTGCATTTGTCAAGCTCAGCTAATGTAGACTCTTGATTCATAAGCCCACCCCAATTGGATTGAACAAATGTTATTCATCAAGAGTCTACATTACTTTGTTCCAGTTCCATGATCCATGCATACTGATGTTCACTGGTCGAACTTAGAAAATTGATGTTTGTCCATGTCCCCACGCACCATGGAAATGTAAAACCATTCTGGTAGGTGGGTTGATCAATCAACAGTCCCCCAGTACATCCCAGTGGTCACAATCTAAGAAACCGCGGGGTCCTCCTTCAGTCTATGGTTTTGGGCAAAGAGGAACCACTGGTGACCTACAAACTCGTGGTTTCCATGGATGTCCATGTAACTGCATGCAGTGAACCGATCACGTGGACCCATGGACAGCGGATGGAACAAAATGGTCGTCCAGGGGCCTATGCGATGCACTTCCGGTGTGAATGATTCAGAGTGAACCTAGAGATACTATAGATATCGATAGTCAGTGTGACCGGAGATAGAGTGACTTCAATCCCAAATTCTTAGAGATCAAACTCAGTTACCGTGAGTTTCAGTTCGGAATGGGAAAAACATTGAAACATATGTTTGGTATTTGGAACATGGTCATCCAACAGGTCATGTCATCCATTTGCATGAGTGTTTCAGCGAGTGTAACCCTTGCAAAGCTTACACACACCTTGAAAACTCTTGTTTGCACTCCCAAAGAATCCTTCTCCAAGGGTCATCAATCAAGGGCCCATATTCCGCGTCCACGATTGTTTCAGTTGGCACCAGGTCTTTCTCTCGACCCAGAGGCTCTCGAACCAACTGCTACATGATGGTCCAGGTTGCCCTCACAACTGAGGATCAAAAATTTGTTCAAATCTGGTCAAGCCCATCGGTCTCCCAGGCGTGGTGAGATGGGCCTTTTCGAGAGCGAGGCCTGGCCGGGAGGGTCGTGACTTTTGGGGCCGAAGAAGTTCGTGTTCTTTTTCTTTCGAAGGGTGCAACCAAGTCTTTGTGGTTCTTCGCGTTCTTTATTTTACAAGTTGGGGACCACGGAGTGGGTGTTGTTTTAAGTTCATCCCAACAAGCGGCCCAGACATGGACAACTGCTCAAAACAAACACCGAAGGGTGAAGGGTGAATCCGGATTCAGAGGATACACATCGAAATTGGTCAGACATCGTCCAGTATGAGCCCCCTCAGAACTCCTTCCGATCCCAAGGACCATGTTTGGCCAAGTTCATGTACCCTCTGACTCACTAACATGGAAGTGGAAAATGATCACTTCGAAGACGACTTTCCTCTACAAACAGTGGGTTTTCCACTTCCATGTTAGTGAGTCGGAGTGTAAATCATTTGGGACTTGAGCTGTTCCAGTCGACTCTGCGTTCTGTTTCGCTGCAGGCTGCGACCAAAAAGCACCGGCGCCCCGACGACGGTCGCTTCGTTCGGCCTTCGAGTGATGCGAAGTGGAGGAAAACATATTGACCGACTGATTGCAACAGAAGCTGGGCAACTGCAAACACGGTAAAGTTAAGCATGAAAACCGTCGATTAAGATGCGGTGATGCCACAAGGTGATGCCAAAAAGGTGCTGCAGAGAAGCTGAAGAAAGCCATCAGCTCCCCTGATAGCTTGCATCTCCAATTTTTGAAAATTGAAATCTGTCATGAGTCATGTCTACGATGTAGGTTGTTGGACAAAGGGTGGGTTATGAACAAAACCCCTCATATGAAGAGGTGTTACAATCTAAATAGTAGTAATCGATATCTACTTTAATTATGGGGAGAGTTGTGAATCAAGAGTCTCTGAACGATCCAACGCTGTATGTTTGGAATCCTCGTTTTGATATCCTCCGATTGCGTTGGTCCAGGCACGTGCCTCAGTGCTGGAGGAGCGGCTGGAAGCACAGGCCGGTGGGCCGGTGGGCCGGTGGCGTGTGGTGGGTCCTTTTTTCGGCTCAGAGTGGCACCACCAGTTGCAGCATACAGTGAGGCTAAAGGATAGATATGGAGAAGTTCAAGATCCCAGAGCCCACGTCACCGCTTTCGATAGGAAAAAATGATTGTTGGCTCCAAATGGGTTGCTCAGGTTTTAGGATGTTCTAGGATGATTGATGATCAGAAAGTGAACCCCTTTATAAACAAGTGTTGGACATCATTGACATCGAAGGGGACATTCAGGGGCCAGGTGTCGCTTGTAGAGGCAACTGGTAGAAGACCGCTTGATTTTCCTACATCTTTGCTGGATTTTTCTCAGGGTCTTCAGCTATGGTAAAGATGTTGGGGATTGCTGCTGGCATATCAGTCTTTTTCGTTACAGAGTCCGCATTTCAGGAGCAGTGCACCATAAACTTCTCAACTTGGCCCAGTATCCCAAACTTTGACAAAACGGGAAACAAACAATCTCTCATCTTCTCATCCCAGTGGGTCTAACAGAATCCTACTGAGTGGTGGGCCTCATTCTGGGCGAAAACCACAGCAGGTGGTCCCTCACGGCTCGGAACCCAAGGGAATTCGCTCTGTGCTTTGCGGACCAAAAAGGCGACGAGAACCTCGGGAAGCACCACGCGAGTTGAATCGCCATGTCATGTGGTTCCAACCGTTGGGTTTCGCATAGTCTCGTCCCTTGTTTCCAAGCCCTGTCCTTGGAGCTGTGCTTGAAACACCCCTGCGGATTCCGCATACACATGGGTCAAACCCAGTCCAGGCAGCCTCGTTGGTTGACCTGTGTGGGAGCGGTCCAATCAAGTTCATTCAGGTCCACCAAAATCATTGACGTTTACACTGACACGTAAAACATCTCAGAGAACTATCCTATCCCTAGGGATACGGTCGTACCTTCTCAGAGGGGTGGAGGGTCCGAGTACCTACCTTTTGAGGTACGGTACGACTGGATCACTGGGGGTAGATCTTCCAAAACCCATGGATTCTGTGCGATCGCCGGCGGTTCTCTGGCCTTCCACTTGCGGCTCCCCTCTCCAGGCAGGCGATGCACCAGGCAGACGGGTCGATCCGGTCGCCAGGAAGCAGAGGTGGTGGCATGCGGCGAAGAACATGTTTTTGCCAGGGAGACTCAACAGCATGGTTTAGCATGTTTTGACATATTTGAGGTTTTTTGAAATTATGTGTGTTTGTTTGTGGATTGGCTTCCCTATCGACACGTAAAGCAGATTCAGAAACCGCCCTGTAGTGAACACGAGGGCTGATTGTGGCGCCACATGCAGGAGGGATCAGGAGGGTTTAGGCTCAAAAACCTCTTGCCACTAATCTTGATCATGAGCACAGGCAGTGGGCATGTAGGACTTGCACCCATCGTTTTGACAGGTCACCCCATCCAACATCTCAAAACCAATCAGTGGTGTCCCAACTATGCCCTTCTCCAGGGCATGGTGGAAGTACATATGGGGAATCGATCTCAGACTCGGATCATCCTTTGCATTAGCACAATGGTCCTTGTGCATCGACAAGTCATGACAAGTCTATAGAGGCTTACCCAAAAAGCTGCCGCCGAGCATGGGCGGAGCTGTCCTGCTCAAACGATGAAACAATTTAGACAATGACATGCTGGAACAAATCTGAATTGTCTAGCACCAATTCAGTAATCAGAACAAGAAGGGATGCATGATGTATAATGAGTTTCGTTTATGAAACGTACATACATATATATAATATATCTTATAGCTGATATAGCCTCTATAGTTTCCGCTTCCCACACCCGAACAGGTCCTCTTTAAGAGGTCAACCCGTGTCCGAGAACCGCTCCGACATAAAAATCCGCATGGCCTGGCTGAAACAGGTCTCTCCTCCACGGCCGAGCCCACGTGTCGAGCTCGGACCGGCTTGGGGGGTGAGCAGGCTGGTCGCCCACGGGAACTGGACACGTTTTTCACGCACTCCTCCAGTAATTTGCGCTCATGTTAAGTCAAAGGAATTCTTTTGAGTCCAGTTGTGACTTTTACCACTACTACAGCCACCACAACAACAGCTATACTACTGCTACTACCACCCCTACCACAAAGTGAGTGGATGCTTTGGGCATCCTGACTTCCCCCACTGGCTGAGGACTACTATTCGATAGCTGGCCAACAGGTCGCCGTTCCTTCCCGAAGCCTGACGGGCGATTTCGCTAGAGACTGATTCATCATACACCCTGACTCACCCCTAGGGCTCCTGGCCTACCTCCTGAGAAGATGGTTGGGGTGGGTGCCAGGGGGGTCTAACCACCGAACTTGAGGATATGGTTGGTGCACTAGGGCACTAGCATGTGAAGGGACGAATTATCAAATGTATACATTCCAGCTTCACTTCAGAACATATGCACCATGATAGTGGACTCCGTACAAGGAACTGTTGGCAAGGAAGTGGGGGACAGGGGGCTTGGCACAGGGAACTGGGGGCAGGGAACTGGGGGCAGCAAACTGGGGACAGGAACTGGGGACAGGGAAGTGGGGACAGGGAAGTAACTGGGGGCAGGGAACAGGGAACTGGGACAGGGAACTTGGGCCAGGGAACTGGGACAGGCAACTTGCGACAGGGAACTGGGAACTGGGGGGAGGGAACTGGGACAGGGAACCGGGGGCAGGGAACTGGGGACAGGGGGACAGGGAACTGGGGACAGGGAACTGGGGGCAGGGAACTGGGAACAGGGAACTGGGGACAGGGAACTTGGCACAGGGAACTGGGACAGGCAACTTGGGACAGGGAACTGGGGACAGGGAACTGGGACAGGGAACTGGGCCCAGGGGACCTTCGTAGGGGCTTAAGGGGTGGCTTAAGGGGTGCTTAAGGGGGGGCTTAAGGGGGTGCTTAAGGGGGGGTGTAAGCTTCGGTACCTTCGGCGGGGGGGGGGGAGGGACCTTCGTAGGGGCTTAAGGGGGGGCTTAAGCACCCTTCGAAGGGTGGCTTAAGCACCCCTTCGCCGAAGGTCCCGGGCCCAGCCTCTGGCTCAGGCACCTTCAATAGGATTTTGTAGTTGCCTTGCCTTTCTGGAACAATGATGCCTCCAGTGCCGCCGTGGGCTGTTGGAAACACGCCAGAGCCGGTATCCCTTGATATCGACTGTTTCGTTGATGTTACCCCTTATGTCCGTTTTGAAACTGGACACAATGATATCGATTATGGGGTTCTGGATATCCAAGTCAGTTTCCAGCATGAAGGGCGTCACACAAGTGTGTACCTCCTACATTGTTTCGCGCTTGCAGAAAACTATCCAAAATGCGTGGCAGTTGTCCCAGGGTGGATGGACAATTTCGACTTTCCTCCGGCGCTTGCCAAAATGATTGTGTGGTACCAAGAGCGCTCGATTAATGTCTGTGTACCACACTGCGTTGCAGTTAACGACAGAGGCATTAGCGTCTATGGCTCAAACAAGGGGTACCGCTGGCGCTTGGTCCGTCACATTCTCTACCACGAGCGACAGCTTTTGGAACTTTTTGAAACTAGGGTAGCGGCCTTGTCACGGACACCAATTGGTCATCCACCGGTCACGTGGTCCTGGGCGCGTCCGCAAGGAGTCTCTCCTCGACAGATGGGCTGCTGGGCCCAACGAGATGGTGACCCCACGCAGGACCTTGGGAACCTTGGGGAAGCTTCTGGACAGCGCTTCACTGCAAGAGAGCACTACCGTGTCGACACGGCTCTCTTTCACAGAGTCCAAGCTATGATTGCGTCGCTGCGGGATGTAGAACTCCTGCCGCTGATGCCTGGACCTGTCCAACGGCGCATGGTGCTCCCACTGGCTACGGCGCATGCAGACCTTAATGGTCTTCTGTTTACCGCCTATCTTCTCGCCAGTGTGCATCCGAACTCTGACGATTTTGATATAATTGGCTAAGTTGCATGTTGGCTGAATGACCAGAGCCCAGCCTTCTGCGTCGTGACAACCCTGTCCGGACCATCCTAAACTAGTGAATTCGCACATTAGGGGACCTCTATGAGCTGTCTAGGGCCCTTTGACCTCTCATTCATCTTTCATTGATCTTTCTTTCCGTTTGGTTCCACCTTTCGTGGTCGGAGGTCCTGTTCCGAATAGGCGGACGACCCGTAGCCTTCGGCTCAAGGTTTTTGCACACTTTAGGGGTGTTTTTCCCGAATGCGTAGCGAAGGGTTCTCGTTTAACTCTGGGGTTCTGGGGGTAGAGTCTTGTTCGCGATCCGTTGTTTCTAAGTTCGCAACCGTCCGCAACCGTTCGCAACCGTCCGCAGTAGGTCGCTAAGGCGCTGCCGTTGGGGGAAGCTTCTGCAAGTGACTATGCATGGATGTGTCACACGTTAGTTTGCGACGCGAGTCCATTGTGATTTGCGTGAAAAGGACATGTCGCGCAAGAAGCGTGATGCATTTCGCTGCACAGGCGCAGCGTTTTGTGAGATCCGCATTTTGCTACACAGTTCCATTGGGATTAGCGTTTGGAGAGTCGTGTTTTGGGGTTGTTGGATGTGGCCGTGCCATTGGGATTTGCGTTTCAGGGTGTGGCATCGAAGCTCTGTTTTCGTGACAAGTCTCAGCTGAAATGCCGATTTTGGACCTGGGAGTGTGCTCAGAACGGGTGGAAATCATTCTAAACGCGTGGTGTGGTGCAAATTTTGTTGAAGCTCACGTGAGATGATATTCTCACTTTTCGTGGCAGGCACAGTACTTTGTGCTGATTTTGAGGTGTGGAAGTGCGATTTTCGTGGCAGGCGCAGGAAATCGTGAGGTTGCGAGGTGTGACGGAGGTGACATTTCGTGGCAGGCGCAGTACTTTGTGCGCGTTAGACGTGTGGATGCGGAAAGATTCGTGGCAGGCGCAGGGAATCGTGAGGTCGTGAGTTGTGGTAGAGGTGAATGTCGCTGTCACATTGGGATTGGCGTGTGAGGGGGTATTGTTTGGAGGGGCTGGACTCGCGAAACTGCTTGGCAGGGCTGCGTGATGTGTGTGCTCCGATGGGTGTTTCCGCTTGACTTTTGGAGGAAGTCTCGTACGAAATCCTCAAGAGTGTCCTACAAGAATGTCCTACAAGAGTGTCCCACAAGAATGTCCGACAAGAGTGTCCCATAAGAGTGACCCACAAGAGTGTCCTATAAGAGTGTCCCACAAGAATGTCCGGCAAGAGTGTCCCATAAGAGTGACCCACAAGAGTGTCCTATGAGAGTAACCCACAAGGAGTGTCCTACAAGAGTGTCGTGTAAGAGTGACCCACAAGAGTGTCCCGGAAGCGTGTCCTACAAGAGTGTCTACAAGAGTGTCCCGCAAGAGAGCCCCACAAGAGTGTCCTGCAAGTGACCCACAAGAGTGTCCTACAAGAGTGTCCCACAAGAGTGTTCCACAAGAGTGTCCCAGAAGAGTGTTGTACAAGAGTGTCCCGCAAGAGTGTC
>CAXAMN010001581.1:439971-453537 GCA_963970005.1 Durusdinium trenchii
AAGAGTGTCCCAGAAGAGTGTCCCACAAGAGCGTCCTACAAGAGTGTTCCACAAGAGTGTCCTACAAGAGTGACCCACAAGAGTATCCTACAAGAGTGTCCCAGAAGAGTGTCCCACAAGAGTGTCCTACAAGAGTGTCATTTGGACATATGTAGCTTTTCGAACGTGTTTGCATTCGGCTTCGTGGGCTCCATCTTGTTTCTGATTTTTGATAGTTGCTGGTTATTCCTGGTTTATCTTTCATTTGTTTGCTAGTTTGCTCAATATCGTTTTTTGTGAAAGATACATTTTTCTTGACAATGGCTGTCGATTCACTTGCTGGTTTCCTCCAAAATTTGGAGTGAGTTTGGACGACGACGATTCGTCGGCGACGATCGCCATCTCTTTGGAGGAGGTGACTGGGTTGTGCGCCTATGCAGGCGGAAACAGTCGTGCGGTGGACACCATTGGGATCCTTTCCCTGCTGTCGGGGGACGCAAAGACACTAGGCTCGATACTTGGCCTAAACCTTGTATCGGGCCTAGGAACAACGGGCGTGAAAATGAGCCGAACGTTGGCAGGAGGGTCAAAAGATTCCAAGGACCCCAAGCGGGGTACAGAGGGCGTTGTCTACATCCATCAAACAAATGCAGTCAGCAGTAGATCAAGCATTTCGAAAACACAAGATGACATCGACAACGTTGGGGCGGAACAGCTACGTTGCGGGCCTAGCCTGCATTTCCGCACATTTGGTGGAGAGCGGAGCGGTGAGATTCGTCTCTGGTTTACGTTCGGTTGCGCACCGAACAGATTTGAGTGGGCCGATTGCTGCTCAGGAAGAGGAGGTCGAGCAGTGGACAGAAAAACTTTTTCTTCGGATCCCTCTGTCAGAGCGCGCTGCTCTGATGACCAGTGGGAAACTCGACCGGAGCAAGTTCCCGCACAGGGAGCTCTCCGATGTGGCCAAGACCGAGCAGAGTGCTCACAAGAGCAGCAGAGGTGCCCTCAGCATCATCGGAGAAAAAGGTTGCAGGAAATTCATAGAGGCTGCTGGCTGCACCAGATACATCATCGTCTGTGGGGTCACCCATTCAGATCTGGTGACAGAGCTTGCTGCCCTGGGAAAAGAGACGATCCTAAGTGCATCTCAGGGGAAGCCTCTAAGCACGGGTTTGAGCTTTGCTGGTTCAAAGGTGCTTCTGACGGCAGGGGCAATTGCAGAAATCGAGGCACAGAGCAGCTTCAGGTTTGCTATCAAGACTGCGCAGGAGGGAACGGGTTCGGCGAACGGGTTCCGGCGACCGACCAAGGTCTGTGCCACACGTTGGAGTCTCGTTCGGACTTGAGGCAGGTGCCAGCACGAACTCGAGGACGTGGTATTCCATGTGTTCGGTGTATATCCAAATGGTGCAGTATTCCATGTTGTTTTGTAGGATTGTGTTTGCATGTGCTTAAATTGTGTTTAAATTAATGTGTTCATCTATAATACAATACGTTGTTTTGTAACAGTTTGTATATGTGTGTTTTCTATATTTGTCTATTGTTGTGTTGATGATGTGTTTGAAATGTGTTCATCTATCAGTACTTACTTGTGATCTGAGAAGAAATTATGAGCTCCAGTCCTTCGCCTAAAACCAATGATTCCTCTATCAGGGATGTGGAAATTCAACCTACAATGGTTTGGTGGGGGAACTGGAAGTTTTGACTCAATATCTTCAGTTTGACGGTGCTTGAGCAAAGATGGAGGTGCTTCTCTTCCTATGCAACTTGAAGATGGAGACCATCTCCCACTCCTCATAGTTGAGACCTCCAAATCTGCACCCATTTGGCCACCGTCTTCCTGGTGAAGAAACACCCAACACAGCGCTAACCCAACTGGCAGTCTGCCTCCGCATGCCTCCGCCAGGCGGTCGGTTTCGCTTTACCCGATGGCAAGAAGCTTTTGAAGGTGCGGTGTCAGAGCTGTGGCGGCGCCAGACCGCGAGCCGTGGCATTCTCTGAATCGCGCCGCGGGTTTTGGCATGAAATTCCGGGTATAGCTCGACCGATCCCTATTAAGATACACTAAGAAGATGGAGATAAATAGGTTCCTGCCAGTCTTGTTTGTTTAATGTGTGTGCCATCAGTGCAAAAGTGATAGCCACTATATCCTTTGTGTTCTCAGTTCCCGTCCCCAGAATACATCTGGGGTACATTAAGATCTTAATTATGAGCTGTCATGTAATCAAAGAATCGGACTATAACTATCCCAGGGGATCCAGTTACCACTATAGCTGGTAACCAGTGGTTCCAAAGACTAACCATAGACTTAGAATCCCTAGTTCCTTATATAGTGGTAACCGGGATCCACTCGGTATCTAGTAGATTGTGATAATCATTGGAGGTTGGGGCTTCTGTGAGGCCCTGCCCAGACTAAGCCTTCTCTTTCTTGAAGCGTTTGGAGGCTCCAAACACTTTAAGGCTGGCTGGAGTGTCCCATTCCTCCCACCGAACCACAGGGCCCGGGCCACCGGTCGAGCAAACCAAGCGATGAAGAGAGTGGGTTGGTGACCGTGATCCGTGATCCGTGACCGGTGGCTGATGGAACTGGTTGGTTCAGCACTGGTTGGTTCAGAACTGAGAGTTGCAGATGTGATGGAACCCAGACTCTGCAGTCTGCGAAATAGGCGACATGGGCGAGCAAGCCCAGGCAAGCATGATGGCAGAGAGCAAAGGTCACTCAACCCCACCAGGTACACAAGCAGGGAAACACGGTGGACTTAAAACCTGGTATGACCATGCTACAGCGAAGCATTGGGACAAACACGTACTGTAAATGTATCCCCCAAACATGACCAGAATTTTTTGCCGTGCAGGACCTGCTGTGCCTCCTGCTGTGCCTGATGGGTTGTGCCGCACAACCCAATTCCCCACCTCAGGTGTTTGATGGTTCAGAGGTGTTGCACCTGGGGGTACCAGACCTGGGTGGTACTAGACCTGGGTCTCTAGGTTTGATGGTCTGGTGTGGAACCATCCAGAAAAGCTGGTTTCGTGGCAAAGCACTTGTCGTGCTGCTGTGGAAGTTCAAGGGTGACTGTGGTGCGTGATGAAAGAGCGCGCGCAGGCAAGTGCTTTGCAGTTGGTTTTGGTTTTGGTGCGGATCACTCGAAGCAAATCAAGTTGTTATTGTGGTGACTACCAGGACCCTCCAAGGGGTGCCCAATGGAAGCTATATGTTGTATGTGTGGGGTAGTCCATTGGACACCCCTTGGAGGGTCCTGACCTGGTATATGTTGTATGTGTGTTGAAGCGTTGATGTTTTGACTTCATGTGTGGTGATTGAAGGACTCTGCAAGTATTGGTGCTGCTAATTCCAGACGCACTTATTGCGTGGCATTACTGCTTGTCTCGTGAGGGCGCATGTCAAACATCACCTTTGTTTTGTTTGCTGTGGATTTTCCAGCTGAACCTTCAAGTCAGCCAAAAGCCAAACCTCAAGAGATGGCACTTTGATCTATCCCTAGGGTTCCAACCACATCCCTCACAAGGTAGTTAGACCCCCCAAACCTACACGGAGGTGGGCCAAGAGCCCCAGGGTATGGCAAGACCCGATGCTCTTCATCCTCACCTTAGCAAGACCAGGACATCTCCTTCGGCATCGCAGCCGGGCGACGTGTGGCGGTCGGGGCCGCCTTGGGCGTGGGGCACCAGGAGTGGCTGAGGTTGCCCTGCCAACGTTGCCAGCAACACCTACGTATTTGAATCAGATTCTTAGTTGCTAGTAGCTTCTTGTTCCTAGTAGTAATGGCCTCTAACCTAATAGCCACGGCCTCCACCTAGTAGCTTTTTGTTACTCCCTGAGGATATAGTGGTACCTTCTCAGGTACGGTGATTGGAGACGCTGTTATGTAGGCGCCACCAGGGTCCAGTCGCACCGAACCTGAGAAAGTGCTTGGATCCCTAGGGTATACATATATATATATATGTACTGTAGAGGAGTTTGGACGATCTTCTTCAAGCATGCTCTACCTCATCAGGTACATTCTCAGCCATGGTATGTTCCAATTTGTCAATTCTGATTTTGTACTGGTTGACAATCGAAATCAAGCACACAAATATACTGAGTGATTTGTCGCTAGGCATCGCTACTTCTTACTGAATGATTGATGATGTATTCAACAGCAATGTGTTTTTGCTGCAAAGGCCGCTACTGATCTCAGTTACGATCCGATCGACCCGACCCGGGGTTCCGTGGAAGAAACAGGCCCCTTGGGGCCTGGTTGGTCCAAACAGTGTGGACACACTAGAGGTTCTTAGGGTAAGGGTTAAGCACCGGTGAACCTCAAAGTGCAGATTTCGTGGCAGGCGCAGCACTTTGTGCTCTCAGATGCCCACCTCTCTCACTCACACCCACACTCACTCTCACCCACACTCACACTCACTCACACTCACACTCGCTCTCACACACTCACTCTCACTCTCACTCTCACTCTCACTCACTCTCACTCTCACTCTCACCCTCACTCTCACTCTCACTCTCACTCTCACTCTCACTCACGCTCTCACTCACACTCACCCACACTCACTCTCACTCACACTCACACTCGCTCTCACACACACTCACTCTCACTCTCACTCTCACTCACTCTCACTCTCACTCTCACTCTCACTCACACTCACACTCACACCACCACCGCCACCATCACCACGATCTCCACCTCCATCACCCCCCCAATGCGTCCAGATCTCTAGACTTTCTGCTGCTACACCTCTAGACCTCACACACTGTTTGGGGTCTCTTGCCGGGATACATGTTCGTTTGGCTCATACATGTGCAGCGAAGCCAATCCTGGATTTGCACACAATGACACTATGTACTATGTATATATCTATATAGGGTACAAGGATGACCCTGAAATCAATTGAAACCCGTGTTTCAGACAGAGCTTGCTTGGACTTTTTGAGTTGCCATATAGTTATAGCAGTCATCTCCACTGCAATCCTCAGTAGATGTGACTCATGGCAACAATCCCAAGGTGTGTGTGTGTGTGTTGTTCTTGTTGTCCCTGTCCACATCCCAAACGAAGGGGTGTGTGTGTTTTTGTTGGTGTTTTCCCTTTCCCCCAGACGAATTTACTGTTCTCCCCTGCTCTTCACAACATCGTTCCGGCCAAGGTGATGGGCCCCTCTGGAAGTGGCAAGTGCCCTGTGACCTGTTTGACCGGTCGTCGTGGTGTGTTTCTGCGACATTTTTGGCATATACCATGGCTGAGAATGTACCTGATGAGGTAGAGCATGCTTGAAGAACATCGTCCAAACTCTATATATACCCTAGGGATCCCTAGGGATCCAAGTGCTTTCTCAGGTTCGGTACGACTTCATTTTGCCGGCGCCGACATTTTTACGCGTCTCCAATTCGCCAGTCACCGTACCTCAAAGAGGGTGGAAGATGTGGAAGTGGATCCGTAAGGTTGAGGTGATCCACCGCCCGTTTTCAATAACCAGGTTCTGGAAGTCCACCCACCTGCTTTGGTGTATTTGAGTCGGGAGACCCCCTGAGATCTCGCCCGGCTTCGGTCCACTATGTTCCTTCAAACCTGGAGTCGTTGGCTGCCTCTTTGAGCTACACACTCATGTTCGGAAGTGCCCCAACAACTGGGGCCTGTGGAACACAGTTCTGAACAAGTGAACAACTACGACGTGCGCATGCACTTCATGCCCTACTGACTCAGTTTTTGGTTGATGTTTGTATATCACATCATCTCATTCTCCCAGACTTTTGGGTGGTGTGCCGTTGGAAGAACTCCAGTTTCGCAAAACACCTCACGCGGTCTCTCGAGCTTCCTGGTGCTTTGGGAGGAGAGCTTGAAAACCCGAATGCTCCGGGATCGATGCAGGCATTCGAGCTGTTTTTGTTGAGTTCTTTGAAAATTTGTCGGTGGATTGATCCTAATCCCATACACTCCATATATGGCATATATGCCTACATTGACCCCCCTGGTACCACCCCAATTGATCGGCAGTCCTATGGCATAGATGGAACGTCTGGGAATGGAATCTAATGGAAACCTTTCCGGAGTCGTCTTTCAACATGAACAAGAGCCCAATGCTCCGAAACATCGACTTTGCTTCGACCCAAAGATGCAAGGGAGTGGTGAAGGCCTGACGGACGAACAGCTGCAAAACAAGAACAACAAAACATCAGCAGTTCCATGTTTCTCAGTGCCGAACTTGAAAGGACCCCTGGACCTCAGGGTTTGTCCCATGACACATGGCAACGGGTCGAACTCCAGCTCTATGGAACTCCCGGTTCCGCAAGGTGACGGATGACCTGGGCAAATCCCGGTTTCACTGGGGAATATGATGGAACCCTAGGGCTCCTGGCCTTGGGGTGGGTGGATTTGGGGGCTCCAACCACCGAACTTGAGGATATGGTTGAAGCCCTAAAAGAATATGATGGAATAGGTGTTCTTTCCATTTCTTTCCATGTTCCTGGACGGCATATCCAAGATGACCCACGCGATCTCAGCCACACTGCCAGGACCACCTTGCTGGGAGTCTTAAGTGGCAGGGAGACTCGTAGCAACGAACGCCTGCGTCGGCGTTCATGTTGTTTTGCCTTGGATAGACTTGGTTAGACACCCTATAAGAATCCGTATACGGGCTGTCCATGGCAGGGCTCCGACCGAAACTCCACCGTTTGCAGGGGGAACACGGGGCCGGAACCAAACCCTATCTGTTGGTGAAGGAGCCCGGATTCTTAGGGAACGTGGTTTTTTCGGGAAACAGATGAAGTTTCGTTGTAAGTGATGGAGGACGGAAGTGCCGAGAACTGTCACGTGCCGCCATTCGAGCAGTTTGGACTGTCTACAGAGCTGCAGACATCTGTAGAGCCGCTTCCGTTTAGCGGACATCTGACCGGCGGACTGACCGGTTCGTCCATTTGTTCGTCATTTGAAGGTCAGTTTGTGACGAGATGGGCACCCCAAACATGGTGGGGTGGATGGACAACCAACTGAGGAGCACCAGTGGAAGCATCAAATATCCATCCCAGACACTTCAAAAGAGCTATGTCTGAGTAGGGTGCGGAGGCGAATCCTAGTAGCGTCCTTGTCCCTAGTAGTACGGCCAGGAGCCCCTAGTAGCGTCTTGTTCCTAGTAGCGATGCCAGGAGCCCCTAGTAGCGTTCTTGCTCCTAGTAGCCTCTGAGTAGGGTGCGGAGGCAAATTCCTGTTTCTGGAGGGATTCCTTTCTCGTTCGTTTCCGGACAGCTGGAACAGTACCACCTGAGGCGTTATATATGACAAAACAATCAACGGCAAGTAGAAGTACAACTACGTGGGATTGCGCGGACTGGTGGACTATTTGAGTGTTGAGATTTGATGAGATGTTCAAGTCATTGTTCACGTTTTTCCTTACATTGAACAGGTTGGAACTGTTGCCGTTTCGAACACGGCGTCGAGAACGATAGACGTTTCAGTTGTCCCGCCGGCTACGGCGGGCAGGATGAAAGGTTTAGGGTCAGTGGTTAACCCAACCTCCATCCTGTTCGGGGATTGCCTTGCAGGCATGAGATGGCATGAGGATTACTCTCTGACGAACACATCACATGGAAGTGGAAAATGACCCCTTGGAAGACGAGTTTTCCTTTGCAAAAAGGGAGGTTGTCCACTTCCATGTGACGTGTTCGTCGGAGTGTAACAAGTACTTAGAAAAGCTATACTTGTTTTCAAGAACACCGAGGGGGTCCGTGGCTGACCCTCCTCTTGCGTTTGAATACCGGAGA
The DNA here is from genome assembly GCA_963970005.1 of Durusdinium trenchii. NCBI lineage: Eukaryota > Dinophyceae > Suessiales > Symbiodiniaceae > Durusdinium > Durusdinium trenchii. Next base: position 447,716 of record CAXAMN010001581.1, read on the forward strand.
TGTTCACTCCCCCTTCAACGTCTATTATTGTTTAAAGGAGCGACCATGTCGAACATGTTCGACAGACCAGGGAGTACAGAACACCCAATACCAGGACCCTTCAAGGGGTCTATCGGTCTATCTATAGATATTTATAGCCCCTTAGCAGCTAAGGGGTGTCCCTCTCGGAGGTCCTGGTATGGACCAATACGTTTTTTGGGGCGGGTTGTAGACCAGCAGTTGAGTGGTTAGATTATCAGTTCCAGAATGTCAGGGTGAGCGGATCTTCCTCCATGGGCATCCAAGGATAACTGCGGACAGATGGTCTTTTGAGTCTGCAAACGGTGTCCCTTTGGTATTTGTTGTTGGGTGTCTTGAAAAACACGGTTCATTCAAGTGGAAAGTCCACAACAAGCTGCAAAATCAAGACGTTCAGCTAGTTACCCACCAGCAAACATAGTTATCCACATTACGACAATAACGACGTTCAGCTAGTGATCCACCAGGAAAAAAACAAACATTTGTTGTTAAAACACACAAAACACATTTGATGTGGATGTTCTCTATGCGTTTTACCGTTTTGTACTACCGTTAATTCTTCATGTTGACGTCTTTCAACCCCAAACCACTTCGGATTCACCGACCGATCGGCCGCACCACCGCACCTAGGCCGAGCCTCCTACGGCCGTGTCACGGGGAAGCTCACGGTGGCCGGTCGGTTCGGATGGCTTAGACGGTGAAACCGAGGAGAGACCGGGGAGGAGACCGGGGAGAAGAGCCGTTGGATCAGATGGTATAGATGATTGGATGGAAGGATGCAGTAATTATGTAGCCTACTATGTAAGAGTGCATGGAAACCAACTTCAATTTTTCAATGTGTTGTTTCTGTTTTCTGAAGTTTCATTGGAATTGATCATTCAGAGAATTGATAGGAGCCTGAGTTTGGATAGCAGGCCTCAATAGGCCAACCTGTTTTCTTCGCTCTTGGAACCTGGCACCCCGTATTTTTCGTACCTCGTTTCTACCTTCGCATACGAAAGATAAACTGAACCATGGAGTTTGCTGGTTTGTGTGGAGATCCGGCAAAGTCATAAGCTTGCTGTGCTGCTATTGCAACGTGTCACATGTAAGTATGTCACATGTCCTATACTTCAACCATGCTCTCCGTTCTGGTATCTATCCGGTCTATTCCCATTGCAATTCAAACTGGATCCAAGACCACCATCTACCATATGCCACCTGCTTGAGAAAAAAATACTTCAAGGATCGATGTGTGTATATGCACGATATGTGCACATATACCCAGGGCCCATTTCACCTTTGATCGGAATAAAACGATATCTTGGGCGGGCGGTTGGTGGTCCAATAGAGGTCACGACCAGGCTCTAGGACCTAGGAGTAAAGTTTGCAAGGCTGAGGGACTCCACTGCAAGGCTGAGGGACTCCACTGCAAATCCAAGGAAACAGCAAACCTAGTTATTGTGGTTATTCACGCCAGTGACCAAGCAGCCCGACTGTTCAAAGCGAAACATGAACAGACTCAACCGACAGTTCCAGCGAGCGACGTCGTAGCTCTCTTGGATGGTCCGCCTGAGGCCCGCGGATGACATGAGGCGGAAGACCGTGAGACCTGGTGGAACTTCAGGTCGTTTTCTGGTCTACTAGTAGCATTAGTAGCTGCTTCCGTTCGGGGTTACCTGAACAAGTCCACACTAGTCCACACTGGCTGGACAAGTCACCATTGGACACCCATTGGAACCGCTAGTTATGTCTATAAGATTTTTGCTTTTTCGATTGCCCAAGGAATGATTCAAGACATGTGTGTCATGCGAAACGGGCAGACGACAGACTGCTGGGCGGCCTTGCGTGTCTCTTTATCCGAACCTGATATCCATTGGGCCACTGCTCGATCCGATGCCTTTAACGGTTCTTTTGGGACAGGGGGCTTATCCATCCCGTAGTCTTGATGCACCGATCCTGAGACCCGTGGAAAAGCTGATGTCCTCTCAACCTGTTAACAGAGGTTGAAGGACCCGAACTAGGCTATCCCATATAGGTACCCCTGTAGTGTCCTATAAGGTCACTGAACCTCTGTTGGATAGTAACTTATAGAGGTTTTTAGGTCATTCTGAGTCCGTTGGTTACTTTTTTGTTGTGGACATATATATATATATATGTGTTTGAATGCTGAGCACAGCGGGGTGTTTCTGACAGACGGTCCCGGCCTGGTGCAAAATTCATGATGCTTGTGTCTCAGATGATGGAACACCCCCCCTAAACGACCAGACAAGACCTGGCTGTACCCTGCAGAGAATTTGTTTGATGTGTTCCAGGTCCCTTCAGAAAATCCCAAAGAGTCACATCTCCGACATTTGAAAGAAAATCCGACCCTTTCTCCCGTGATTTGTTCTTCACTTGCGAGACTAGCCAACCCAATTCCCAGACACGACCTGTCTGGAATAGATGCCGATCGACCCAGGTCTACCACCCACCCCTGGCCGTTTCTCGGTAAATATGCCAGTCCCACCGATCGTGTCTTGGATTTTTGTTGACTACACCCCCTGAGAATTCCCCCCTTTGGCGCCATTGTCCAAATACCAACCCAGTGGTTTTGGCGGTTCCCTGCTAATTTGGTGGTGCATGGGTTCTAAACCACTTGAAATCGGGTCAAAACTGGGAACCCCAAAACCACTTGGACCAATGATGGTTTTCTGAGTACCCAAATCCATTGGTGGAATCTCACTGGGACCGGGGTAAACCTTCGCCCTTGGACCGTGCTTCGTCCTCGAAGCCCCGCAGATGTCTCCGGGCGGTCACTGGCTTCGTCCCCCAGGTGCCCAACGGTTTGGTGGGGGAGAATAGCCAGATGCAAACTGATGCACTGGGAAAAACGACTCGCGGACTGTTTTTGTGGAAGGTTGCTAACAAAAACTAGGCTCCCTGCAGGCCCGAAAGTTGTAAAACTGGGTCAAGTCTCTCGCACATGCTAAAAACTTGGTCAAGTCTCTTGCAACTGCTAAAACTTGGTCGAGTCTCTTGCAAATTAAATGCTAAAACTTGGCCAAGTCTCTTGCAAGTATATAGATAAGAAAGATTCGAGATGTCAAGACAAAACTTGGTCAAGACTCTCGCTTAGCACGGGACTGCCGACTTTACGGCCCGAACTCTAAGCCACGGCAAGTACTGTGGACTTATCACCACGCGGAGCATCGCTGAATCCGTGTTCACCACCCACTTGCTCCAAGACATCAGGGACAAACGGTTAGACCTCGATGCCATTGCCGAGGCACTTCACAAAGCCCAGGGGACTGAGATTCCCAACGAAACCTCGCACATGCTAAAACTAGGTCAAGTCTCTTGCAAATGGAAAATCTTTCGATGTGTCCCTGGACAGGACCTCCGATGCATATTTGCCGTGGCTGCTGTGCCAACCATGGTGAGACTTTGGAGAAGGCCTCTGGCCTGGCTCAGAAGGTGTTCCTCAATGGCCTGACTGTCCCAGCCTTGAACAAGTGCACGACCGTTGCGCCATGCTTAGGCCAGGTCACAGCGATGCAGCAACTTTGCGTTGGTCACTTTTCTATATATGGCTTGTCATTGCAAGGCGGGGCGGTTGCGAAAAGGGGTTGCATGAAAAAATGGATAGAAGTCGTGAGGCTTGTGCGTGAGTGTGGGATGGGTTGTTGCTGAGGTTTGGTGTTGCGAATGTGGGAGAGCCATGCCCATTTGCCGCTACATCCCCGTCAGCAGTTAGTCATAGACGGGGTGAGCTGCAAGCTGTACCGCGCGCGGCGCGCCAATGATGTTTGGGCCAGTGCTATGGTCATTCGCAGCGATGAGCAGTAAGGCACCTTGCTAGTGGAACGGTTCTCATTTGGTGTCCAGATCTTGGGGCGGAAATGCCTGCCTTTGAGTGGACATGCTTGGGTGGCCAATGTGATGGTTATCATCTCACACGCACACTCACACTCACACTCTCACTCACCCACCCACCCACTCACTCACTCACTGACTGACTCACTCACCCACTCACTCACTCACTCGCTCACTCACTCACGCGCGCACTCTCTCTCTCTCACACTCACGCTCACCCACACTCCCTCTCACTCTCACTCACACTCACTCTCAAACATATCACATGATACCACCAATAATCCCGCTCACCAGCGACACGCCGCGTTTACACCAGCATGCGCTTGTTTCGTTTTCGTTCTCCCCAGTGGCACGGCGCCACGCAAACTCACTTCCCACCAAGTCGTGCAAATCCGCATGGCACTGCGACATCACGAACGTAATTTCACCACACGGTCTGCCCACACACTAACATATCACATGATACCACCAATCATCCCGCTCACCAGCGACAGGCCGCGTTTACACCAGCATGTTTCGCGCTCCCCAGTGGCACGGCGCCAAGCAAACGCACTCCCCACCAAGGCCGCGCAAATCCGCATGGCACTGCGACGTCACGAACGTAATTTCGCCACACCGTCTGTTTTAAAAGCAAACACTTCAAAGTCCAGCTCCACAACGCTGTTTCCCGTACTACATTTGTGCTGACAAACTGGCCACTTCTGAGTCCAGCTCTGAAAAGCTCTTTCCCGCATGTACTACCAAATTCTGGCCACTTCTGAGCCCAGCTCCGAAAAGCTTTTTCCCGTACTACATTTGTACTACAAACTGGCCACTTCTGAGTCCAGCTCCGAAAAGCTCTTATAGACTTCCTCCAAAAGTCATGCGTCGACACGCACCATCCCCACAGGGCACAGGCGCGATCGACGCTTCACCACACGTTTGAGCATTCGACATGCACACGATCCCCGCAGAGGGTCACCCGCGCACAAGCCGAATTCGCATTTCACCACACGTTTGAGCACTCGACGCGCACGATCCCCGCAGAGGGTTGCTCGGGCTCAAACGCGATCGACGTTTCACCACACGTTTGCGCGCTCGACGCGCACGATCCTCGGAGAGGGTCACGTTTCGTGAGCTCCGGCCGGACCTGCCCGCCGCCTTAAGAGTAGAAAGAAACTTATACAGAAGAGTTTTTCGTAGGTGAGATTTAGCAGAATTTCACCACCTACATATTTACACCTGTATCTCTACACCTGCAAAGCCCACACGTTAGGTCACGATGTATGATGTCTGATGTATGATGATGATGATGACGACGATGACGATGATGAGGATGATTATGATGATGTGATAGTAGCGATGATGCTGCAGATTATATTGGAAGATGATGTGAGCAGATGTCCTTTGGAAGAAACCCTTCGCAGGTGCTTTCGGGAAAATTCAACAAAGAACATAGCCAGAGAAAGTACTTTACTTATAGTGATCCCCACCATGACATTTGTCTTGATGCCATAGTGAGGAGCATGTTGCCATGGTCGTGAGTATTGTAGATCTCGATTTTGCTTTTGGGTCCTCGGGTTGTGCGCTGTGGTTGTGTGTCGTGGTTGTGTGCTGTGTTGTGGTTGTGGTTGTGTTTGTGGTTGTGTGCTGTGTTGTGTTTGTGGTTGTGTTTGTGGTTGTGTTTTTGGTTGTGTGTTTGTGGTTGTGCGTTTGTGGTTGTGCGTTTGTGGTTGTGTGTTTGTGGTTGTGTTTTTGGTTGTGTGTTTGTGGTTGTGTGTTTGTGTTTGTGGTTGCGCGTTTGTGGTTGTGTGTGGTTGGGTGGTTGTGGTTGAGGTCCGGGAGGGAACACTGGGCGCGGTTGGTCGTGGTTGGTCCGGCAGAGAACACTGGGCGCGGATGGTCGTGGTTGAGGTCTGGCAGGGAACAGTGGGCGTGGATAGGTCCGGCAGGGAACAGTGGGCGTGGATTGTCGTGGTTGAGGTCCGGCA
>CAXAMN010001581.1:453547-466527 GCA_963970005.1 Durusdinium trenchii
TCCGGCAGGGAACAGTGGGCGTGGATTGTCGTGGTTGAGGTCCGGCACGGAACACTGGGCGTGGATGATCGCGGTCGAGGTCCGGCAGGGAACTCTGGGCGTGGATGGTCGTGGTTGATGTCGGGCGGAGGAGAAGGAGGAGGAGGAGATGGGGCTGACATAAAAACTAACAATCTAACAACCCTCACCTGACTGGTGGGGAAAAATAGAAAAGAATCTTCTTGGTCCGTCCCGGCATGCCCCGGCTTTAAAGATAATTGAAAGAGCGATGTCAGAACAAAACCTGGTCAAGTCTCTTGCAAGTGCTAAAACTTGGTCAAGTCTCTTGCAAGTGCTAAAACTTGGTCAAGTCTTTTGCCAGTGCTAAAACTTGGTCACAAGTCTCGTGCAAATGCTAAAACTTGGTCAGGTCTCTCGCAAGTGCTAAAACTTGGTCAAGTCTCTTGCCAATGCAAAAACTTGGTCAAGTCCTTGCAAGTGCAAAAACTCTCACAAGTGCTAAAGCCTGAGCTAGACAGACCACAAGTGCTATAGCTTGATCAAATAGATCGTTTGGAAGTGCTAGACTCTTACCAGCGCTAAAGCCTCAGCTATAGACAGCCAAGTGCCTTCAGGAAGAGCCCTTCGACCAAGTCTTTCGGGAAAAATAACAAGTGAGCTACCATCCAGTGCTTAAGGAATGACCGTTTGGGGTTGGTTCCCCCTAGTAGAACTGAACTGGTTAAAAAATCAACCCTAATGGTCAAACAAACTGAGGAAGTGAGGGGATAATAGAAGAGGTTCCATCACTTCAAGCAGATTCGAGAGGAATCAATTTCTTCATAGTAATATGGGGACACCGGGGACGCCCTTAAACCTTGCAGTGGCTCACTTTGAATGTTGTTGGTTGTTTCGCCCTGCACCCAGTCACAGTTTCGTAGGAAGCAAAGCGCAACCTTCACTGTTGCCGTGCGCAGATTCCTGATGAAAGGGATGCGCCTGAGAAAATCCGAACTCTTGCTAGGTGGGAGGGACAAACCCAACTGTCCAGTCCACAGATGTCCTCCACCCGCCTGCTCACCCGCTGCACCCGCGACGCGATGTCCACCAGGATGATGTGCTGCATGGAGAGCTCACAGTGGAGCAGAACCTGCGCTTTCAGGACCGAGCTTTGAAACGGGAGGAAGGCCTGAAACCTGAAGGCAGCCTACTTCAGGGGTATATCGGCAGCGCAAACCCTTGGCTCAAAGCATGCCGGTGTGGGGATGGGATTCACAGGTGTTGGGATGGGTGGTGACCCACCTGAGACCCGACCAGGTCTCCACCCAACATGTTCCAACGGGCCCCAAACCCTAATTCGAAGAAGTTGGAGATGAAAAACCCATTGCAGAGTGACATAGAACCTGAAAAAAGACCATGGGAAGATCATTTTCCTCTACCTTTGAATCCTTTCCACCTAATCCAAATACACGAGGCCCCCAAATAAAAAAGTGTGTCGATTTGTTCTTTTTAATCAGTGAGGGGCATTGGAAAACTGGGAAGAGTTTCAAAACCGGAAAAGTCACCTTTGTGATATGTAGTTTGTGTTTTTTTTGATAAGTTCTTTTTAATTGTAGCCGTGTTTGTATGTAGCTTGGTTTCTCCCTCACGTGTCTATATGATTATACCAGAGGGGAAGAACCTGCTTCACAGCACATTTGCCTCTGCCACTTGAATGCCACATGATACAACACGATACAACATGGAACGTTAAAGCCTGGCCAGCTGCAATTTGTGAAAGTGTGAAAATTTGTTGCGGTTGTATTTTAGATTCCCAACGCCCTGGAGCAGCCAGCTCATAACAACCATCCTGGAGATTGACCGGCATATAGCCCTCAGATAGCGGGTGTATAGGGAAAAACATAGTGCATGGTTGCCAATGAGCTGCTAAGGGCATTGTTCACATTGCCAGGGCGGTTTCGGCCCTTGCAACACGATCGCGCCGTTGAAGGATCGAAGGAGCGGTCCTGTGACTTCCTCCCTTCTGACCTGTCTTCTGCCCGTGGTTAGTTGGAGCGAAAGCGATTGGAGAAAATGAGAGATGCAACCAAACGCTCTCTTGGGGCAAAAGACCAAGCACTGACCGCGAAGCCTGACAAGCACGAAAAGGACCGTGAAGAAAGCAAGGGGAGAGGAAAAGGAAAACAAGCAGATAGTAATCCCCATCCTTGACTCCTGCCTGAAGAAAGGAAACCTGCAAGTTTAGGAAGGCTGGTAATTGCCATTGAAGCAATGATTGTCCATTCCAGCATCCTGACAAGGCATGGCCTCACGCCAGACGGATGAAATCATGTCATGCCAAAGATGACATCACGCCATGCCAGGGATGACTATTTTTCACCGCTTGTACAAAGTCATGTCTACTTTACGCGTTATATTTGGCTCAAGAAAAAGGTGTATCTTGTTGGCTGTTTCCTATTTGAAATAGGTTATCAGCAGTAGGTCTCACCAAGTCTTCTCGCTCGTACCACGTGCCCCCAGCCATGGCAGGTTATCCGTCGATCATTGATCTGGCGACGGATTTGGACGATATGTCCGCACGTGATGCAACGCCTGAGGTTGCAAGTTCCACGGCGCTCGTGCCGGAAGGGTTTGGGTTTTTGGACACGCCGTTAGGGCCTGACATTGCCCGTTACGACCCTCCCTCCATGAGTGCCAGCGGGAACGCTGTGCCGGTTCACATGAGTAATACTAATGTGTTGAATCAGCACTTGCATGTTCACCAAGCCCCGTCAACTGATGCAAGATTGATCGAGGCTGTTGCCGAAGAAAGACACCGGCATGCCATGGACATCCAAGGTGAACAGCTCAATATCGTGAGCGCCCAGCGTGACGAGATGCGTATGCAGGGGTTAAGGTTTATGAACGAAGCTGAGCAAATGTTTCATGAAAACACGGTCGTCAAACAGGAAGCAACCGCTTTTGTTGAAGCTGCCCAGAGAGGTTACGAGGCTTATGCCGAGGCTTCCGCGGCCGAGTTGAGGTCTATGAAACAACACCATGAAAGTCAGATGTTGGATGCACGTATTCGTAGTGATCATGCCATTGAGAAGTGCATGGCAACCATCGATTCATTGAATAATCATGTTGAGCGCCAGAATCGGCAAACAGAAAGTCTTCAATTGGAGTTGAGACAATCCATGAAGAAACAAACTGATCTCCAAAGCCAACTGAGTGCTCTTCGAGATGCCAGATTCCAGAACGACCTGTTCAGTTCTTGGTCCGCCGTTCGCGCACCGGAAGGTCCAGCCGTTTTGGGTCCGAGGGGTCTCCCAATGATTCCTGCAGGGGGCAACGATGAACTACAGACCCGAGATTACTCTCCATCCATCCCCAACCCGACTACGCTTAGGCAAACCGTCAAACAAGAACCAAAGGGCACTACGATTCCGAAGAATGAACCTACTGAGGAATCCCTTTTTGGTTCACCATTGAACTCCATGAGGTCAGGCGAAGGTGTGATTCCACCACTGCCACTGGGAACCAGTGATCAGACCGGTAAGGCTCCGAATGGAGCACCCGGAGGCGATCCCCCACCACCTCAGCCAGAAGGTGGTAATGGTCCTCCGAAAGGAGATGAAGCCAAGGGGAACCTTCGGCCGAATCCGAAGAAAGCAAATGTTGGTGGAGGAGGCCCGCCTGACGAACCTGGGGACGATGACGACGGGGACGGGGATGATGATGACGACGATGACGATGATCACGATGATGGAAATCTCTCAGGCCGTGATTTGTTGAATGCCCTCAAGCAACTACTCAAGGGGAAAAAGAAAAGCTCCGAGAATAATGCCAAGGAAGCAGACCATATTAAGGTTCCTCCATTTCCATACCCCGAGAGCTACAGAGACTGGAAGATCAAAGTCCGGGATGCCGTTCGTGCCGCATCGAAGACACCTGACAAAGCTTTCGTATGGATTAACAAGGTGTGGAAGGAAGGGACAGTGACTGCGGATTTGGTTGACCCGGAGGGCTTCACGACCCTTGATGCTAAATTGTTGTCAGCACTGTCCAACATCTGTTCAGGTGAGTTTGCTAGGAAGGTCAATACCTTCAAGGAGAAAGAATCAGCCGCCGACCGCCCTGTGAGAGGACGTCAAGTTCTTTTGATGATGGATGAATTTTTCAGCACAAATATCAAACATGGAGCCACGTACTCATTGAAAGATTTGTTCGCTGTGAAGCTCAAGGGTGAAAACCTTAGAACCTTTATTTCGAACTGGGATACTGTGAATGCCGGCATCACACACCCGCCGGATCCATCAGTGTTGGAAACCCTGTTCTACGAACAAGTCAAGAACGTACGGGCCATACAACATGATATCGAAATCTACAACCGTGCTGAAGAAGGAACTGATAATCATTCCTACAAATACCTTGTTGATGCTGTACAGAGATATCTCCGGAGGGAAAGGCTTGAGTCGAACCGTGACCGGATCCACAACAGCCTTGGAGGTCCGAAACCGTCCACTCCAGCAGTCGACGACGATCGGAAGAAGACTCCGTTCATCCCAAAGGGTTACTGTGTCGCATGGAACAAGGGCAGTTGCACCAAAGAGAATTGCACGTACAAGCATGAGACTCCTCCAAAGAAGACTCGAAAACCAAGTAGAGGTCGATCCACCAGCCGTGAGGGCAAAGACAAGTCCAAGATCACATGTAAGTACTGGAAGGCCGGACGTTGCAAACGGGGAAGTGATTGTGAATTCTCCCATGCAGGCAAACAGAAGCCTCGCAAGGCCACTCCTGCCAGATCAGGATCCCGCAGTTCCCGCGGAAGCGATAAGAAGGACAAGCGGAAGAAGGACAAGAGGGGCAAACGGGACAAGAGCGGTCGCCGATCCGGATCCGATGGTTCCCGGAAGTCGAAGGGTTCCAAGGGTTCCGGTGGTTCAAACCGTTCATCCCCCAGAGCTACGCCTGCTGCAGTTTGTCTGGTTGCATCCATGCTTGCATCGTCCGTTGAAGGACTTGCCACCGGGAACGGTTGGCCGAGCATTGCTTGCCCAGCCAAGATAAGGGTGAAATTCGAGTCTAAACCGACAATCACCGAATATCAAACATCCGGAAGTCTTTTCCCATATGAGGTGGAGAGGAAGAGTCCATCAAAGTTCTATCCCATCGAATTCGCTATGAGTCCAAACCCATCGGCCATCGAAGATTCACTCCTGTCGGCCAAAATGCTTGCCGGAGCAGTGCAGAATGAGCTGCAAGGTTTCGCTGCCAAGTGTCGTTACATGTGCAAGTCCACCATAGGTTGCGACCACTGCATCCCGAAAACACTGTATGCCACACCTGCGGCCTCTGAGCAACAGGTGGAGCACTATCTCCTTTCAGGTGAGGACTGGATTGCAGATACCGGAAGCGCACAGGACCTTGCAACCAAGTACGACATTCCGGACCGATATCAATTTTTCTCCAACCAACCGATCTCCATCATCACTGCCAATGGAGAGAGTTCGTCATACCTGCAGGGAAAGGTTAGAAACGAGACATTAGGGTGCAATTTCACACCATATTTGCTCGAATCTACCCCACCTGTCATGTCCGTCGGGGTCAAGTGTATGGACGAAGGTTATGACTTTGTTTGGAGAGCCGGCAAGGAACCATATTTTCAAAAGCCCGATGGTGTTCGAATTAAGTTAACGGTACGAGACTACGTGCCTTATGTTCCATCCAAGATCAAGAAAGCCATGCCTTGTAAGTTGCGTTCACGTCCGGTCATTGATGCTGGGATTCGTGCCGGAGCTTCTTCTTCATCGAATTGTCCGCCTTCTACATCCTCGTCTACTCCAACTCCGCTGGCCCTACCTGCTGAAGTCGCAAAGGGCTCAGATGATGCGGTGGGGGATGATGATGTGAGTAGGGGAGACAAAGAAGAAGCTAGCCGGAAGGCTGAGCCGCCCAGTGCCGCTGACCGGAAGGTCGAGCCGCCAACGGATGATTCTAACCCTAGTGATGATGCCCTGGACGATCAGGTACCAGGACCCTTGGTGGCAGAACGTGGACGGGGGGAAGCCTTGCTAAAGAGGGAAGCGAACTCAATCACCCATCTGATGACTCATATACCCAAGAATGAGTTTTGCGATGTTTGCCGTAAGGCGAAGATGATCAAATATCCCTCAAGGGCTAGGGGAGGCTCCCGTCAGATTGAGGCTGAATCTTTTGGTGATCATGTTACTGGGGACTTCCTTATCACCGCCAAAGGTGAGGAAGCTGGTGACGAAGACGAAGGTATCGGTCTTGTACTGAAAGATGTGTATTCGGGGTTCACATACGTTTACCCCTCTGCACGGAAAGATGCGGAGTCGACAATCAACTCCTTCAAACATTTTGTCCTTGACGAAGCAATTGTGAAGATCTTTTACTCTGACAATGCCCCAGAGCTTATCAGTGCTGCGCGCACTCTCCAATGGAGACATATCACTTCGAAGGATTATATTTCCCAGAGCAATGCCGTTGCTGAGCGAACGATTCGATCGATCGTTGAGGGTACCAGGGTGAGTTTATTGCAATCAGGACTGCATCACCAATACTGGCCCCATGCCGCTAGGCACTGGTGTGTGAGCAACAACATTGCCCAATTTGATGATGAAGACAAGTCCCCGTGGGAGCTTCGTTTTGGGGAGAGATTCAAAGGTCCTATTGTCCCGTTCGGTTGCAAGATCGATTACTGGACCGGGCCAAGAAAGAGAGTGAAGGACAATTTGAGGTTTGACCCAACTTCTGCACCGGGCATTTTCATCGGCTATATTTTGCACCCGGGCTGCTTGTTTCGGGACGAGTTTGCAGTAATGTCACTCCCGAACGTCTTGAAAGCTAGTCACGACGAGAAGATCCCGATTCTCAGAGTCAGTCAGATTAGTGTGCCAAAAGCCATCGAATTTCCGATGCAGAAAGACAAAATAATCAGGAGTGAGGGGAGAGTTGAACTTATTGATCAACCCGAACTGCCACCTCTCGAGGATCAAGACGCGAAGATGAACCAACCAGACTCATTTCCCGTTGAGAAACTTGAGAGGGACATCAAACCTAACGCCGATGCCATTGGCGGGAAGGCAGTGTGGAATGCTGCTTGGTTGGCTTTCCTCAGGGCGAAGAATCCGGACGCATCGGAAAAGCTCGGATGGTTCGGATACGGGGGGTGTCAAGTCAATCTTGAGTTGTTTGCTGGTGAATTTTGTGACCCACGTCCAACTCATGACACCAAAGATTATCCTGTTCGTTCCACCGTTATGCAGTCCGGCGATGATTCATGGCATGTCATTGAGGAAAACAAAACGATCCATCCATGGCAGAGCGAGTTCAAATCTCCACTTCCTGAATACGGTTACATTGCCTCGATCTTCTCAAAGTCAGACATTGAACTTAGGGTTCGTGAAGCAGAGAAGGACAAAGATGTTGATGAAGGTGAGATTGAAGTCATCGATCCCGCCACAGCCAAAGTTGAGAGAATTAAAGCCAATGATCCTAGGTACTACAGTGCCGACGGTTTCAAGGCTAGGAGGTATAAAGGTTCTAGCAAGCCTATGCACATCCCACCGTTCGTGTGGCAACAGATGTCGGTAGGACAAAGAAGAAAGGCCATAGAGAGAGAGCAAAAGAAGATCGCCACCGAAGAGGCAGAGTCCAAGGCCAAGACGAGTACCAAGAAGAAACCTTCCACGCCGGCGGCAGCTAGCCCGCCGGAAGGCGAGGCCGAGCTCGAAGTCATTCCAGCGATGCCAACCCTTAACCGGCAACAGCGAAGGCACCGGGAGAAGCTCCTAAGTATGACAGGATGGCAACTTGAGAAGGCCGTGAATGGCCTAGTTGCACGACCAGTCAATAGAAAGGAGATATTATCTAACCCCAAAGCCAAGGAGTCGCTGGACGTGGAATGGAAGAAACTTGAGAACAAGAAAGCCTGGATCTATGAGTCTGTTCGTGAGTGGTTTGACGTCGCTAAGGAGGCTAAGAAACTTGGGAAGAAAGTGCACATCGGTAAGGTTTTCGAGATATGCGTTGAGAAAGGCTCTGAGCTCCCCGCTGGTGATCCATTGAGGAAGTTTAAGGGGAGAACAGTTTTTCAGGGCAACAACGTAAGAGATGAAAACGCCGATGTTGCTTTGTTCTCTGAGTTAGGATCGTCTCCGGCTACAATGGAAGCCGGAAAGGTTGTTGATGCATATGGTTCACAACCGGGCTTCACTGCCGAACAAGCCGACGGTAAACAAGCCTACACTCAGGCCCTTATGAAGGGAGTTGACACATGGGTTGAACTCCCAAGGGATCGGTGGCCCAAAGAATGGATCGGTAAATACAACCGACCCGCTTGCAAACTCCGCATTGCCTTATACGGACACCCCGATTCCGGGGGGCTATGGGAAATCCACTGCGAACGTATGTTAGTGGAGTTGGGTTTCTTCATGCCAGATCCGGAAGGCTGGCCGTCAGTGTTCTTCCATGACCGACTGAAGTTATTGTTGGTAGTTTACGTGGATGATTTCAAGATGTCGGGGCCCAAAGAGTCAATGAAGCGAGGATGGGAACTCATAGGCTCCAAGATCGACATGGACAAACCCGGTACTGTCGGTCGATACCTTGGATGCGATCATGTGTTTTCCACTGGGGTAAAGCTCAGACACCATGATCATCCCTTCGCTCACGTGTTCGACAAATCGTTGCCCGACCCTGCCGCCGTTCCGGCCACAGCCGCGCAACACAGGACACAAGACTACTGGGACTTTGAACCCGGACAAGGATACTTCATCCGACACCACGTTCAGCCTCGGAAAAGCGGTTTCTGGCCTGCGCCAGAGATTGCATCCGACATCAAGCTATCCGAGAGCACGACCATCCGTCCATGCACACCGGAAGGTGGTGCCGAGGATGTACACGAGGTGTCAGTCAACCACCACACTCCATGGAAAAAGCCCTTCTTATGGACGGGGTGCACCTACCTTATTACAACCGAGTGCAACAATCCCCAAACGGTGCTTTCCATGGCCACCACAACGAGAAACAAAGGGGCAGCTAAGAACAAAGCTCGTAGTGCAAACTTTTCGTATCTTGACCAGCTAAATGACAAGAGTGTCCCGTGTATGTCGCAACCGGTAAACACCGTTACCTACGACATGAAACCATTCCTGAAATCATGCGTAGACCGGTACGTTCAACTGGCTGGGGATAATGCCCTGAAGCTTAAGCAGGTCACGACCCCATTCCATGACGAACGGATTGCACGACCGATCCAGGATGAGAAAGAGGCCAAAGGGGTCCTAGCCCCCATAGCAGCACGTGTCCTTATGAAGATATTATTTGCTGCACGTATGGCCAGGTTCGACCTTCTTCGGGCAGTCCAAGGACTGGCCGCAAGAGTCACGAAATGGTCGGCCGACTGTGATCGGGCACTGCACCGGTTGGTGTGCTATGTTCATTCCACACTCGACCACAGGATGACCGCCTTTGTAGGCGACAAAGTTGCTGACTGTAAGCTATGGGTTTTTGCCGACGCTGACCACGCCGGGGAATACGATAACAGGAGCACCAGTGGTTGCTTCCTCGTCCTTGTCGGTCCCAATACATATTACCCGTTAACGGCATTCAGCAAGAAGCAGACGTCCGTCAGCATGTCAAGCACAGAGTCCGAAGTGGTCGCAGCCAATGTCTCCCTTCGTGCCGTAGGCTTACCTTCCTCCGGTTTATGGATGCACCTCCAGAACGCGGGGGGTATTCCAAACCACATGCGACGGAAGAATTGCAAGCCGGAAGGCTTGCCGAGACAACTTCCTATGGAGAATGTCACGACAAGTCCGAATGAGCACGGGGAGTTCTGGGAATTTGACCCAAGTAGAAGATGCCTGTCTTACATTAGCCCGAACCCGAGAAGTCATTTGTTTGTACCGTCCGTGGACAAAGACTGTTTCATTCCCGTTGAACGATTAGGAATGGCCAGAACAACCATCATGTCACGAAAAGGAAAACCCCTTGATCTTATCCAAGATAACTGGAGAACACGGGGGGAGTACCCAGTGGGAGAACCATGGACCGGACGAACGATGTTTAGGGTGTATGGTCCGAATGATGCGGACTACCGGGTTGAAGGCCAGGAGATCCGAGAGGCTCTCACGGATTGGGAATTCCTTGGGGTGGAGCGTGAAGGGTCAATGCTAGTCAGCATGTTCTCTCCAAACTCCATTCAAGGCGTTTTCGTCGAAGATAATCAAGCTACAATCCGAATTTTAGAGTCCGGAAAATCACCATCGTTTCGTCACACAGACAAAACACAAAGGGTCAATTTATCCTGGTTGGCAGAACAATTCAGGCGTAAGTGGTTTCGACTAGTGCACAGGCCGACAGTCTTGCAAGCGGCCGATATCTTGACAAAACCGTTCACCAATGCTGAGAAGTGGAAAAAGGCTCTTAGGCTCATGGCTATTGGCCTCCGTGCTCCCGCTCGAAATGCTGCCATCGCCCATGCAGGCGGTGGTGAATCGCAGAAGGAGTACAGCTCAGGGGAACCTGCAGCCGAGCCTGAAGCCCAGAGACTACTAGTCGAACTGTGTTGCAGTGAAGACTCAAAGCTTGGTGACGTGTCGAGAAAGGCTGCATTAGGATGCAAGGTCATGAGGATTACCGAAAAAGACAATCTCAACAGCCCAGCCTGTCAGAGACGCATCAAAACCACAATAAAGAAATTCCTAAGAACACACAAGCCAAATGATGTAATGATATGGGCCAGTCTCCCGTGCACGGGGGGTTCACCATGGCAATACGTGAACAAGCAGATGCCGTCCGGCAAAGCTAGGATTCGGAGACACGTCCGAGAGTTCAACAAGCTGTGGAAATCCCTTGTAGCCACCATCGAGAGCGTAAATGAACCAATCGCAATCGAATGGCCCAAAGGGTGCACATACTGGAGACTGCCCAAGGTTAGGAAATTCCTTGATCAACACAACTTGCTCACCGTATCCTTCGATGGTTGTCGTTTTAACCTACGCAACCGAAGCAACTTGCCTATTAAGAAACCCTGGACGATTGCAACAAACAATGACATTATTCGTAGTTCATTTGTCGACATGGAGTGTGACTGTGAAGTCGAACATGCCCCCGGAAGGGGAGAAGACCTCAAGCAAACTGAAGCTTACACATTTGAGATGACCGATCTTATACACACATCGTTCATGCTTGATTCCGATAGAGCAATCTCTCAAGCTTTTGTCGCAATTCGCTTTCGATCTTCATCGCATTTGGTCGCCATGCCAGCTCCTGCAGTGAGTGACATCCTGTCCAAGGTCGAGGAGGGTAACCTCAAGTCGGTCCTGGACCGTGTCAGCCAGTGGGAACGCTTGGCCGTGGAGACTCGAGCTCAGGCTATCACCTGTGCTTTCACAGACCCTGAGCAGAGGATCAAGGCCATCGGTTCTGTTCGCCAGAACTTGGGCGATTTGTTGTCCGCGACTATTCGCGGTGGAAACAATCGTGAAGTGTACGGGAACTTCGTCGATTTGATGAAACGAGTTCCGGAGTGCTGTCTCATTGACGTACCATGCCCACCGGAAGGTGAGGCCGATGTCATTTTGGTTGGAGACTCCAGCATTGCGTTGGTCTCCCATCAGCCTGCGCCTCCCGGTGAGAAGCCACAATACTCCACGATTACCGTGGGGGATTTGATCAGCCGGAAGAAGCTGCCCTGGATGTCGACCTTGACTACGGCAATGGTATGGGGCGGCAAACTTGCCGATCTGGTGTCCAAGGCAGACACTATGGCACAAGAGATTCTCGACCGCAATGAGGTGGAGTGCAACGGCCGGAAGGTCATCATCTTCATCGCTTGGTCGGGTAATGATGTGTTTGGTGAGGGCGGCTATGTTGGATGCCGTTGGATCCATCAAGCCCGCTACCTCAAGTCAGAAGCCGACCGGAAGGTCGCTGCCGACTGGCCAAAGAATCAAAAGGCCCGAGTTCAGGCAGCGATCAACGCTCTGCCGGCCCTGAAGAACAGGCCGGGTGTCTGGGATCTCATCCTTGTCGGGAATGCCGATGCCGCCGATTACAATCTCGTAGACCAGTACACTCGTGAGATGACGGCCTGGTACTACGAAGCCTTCCACCTTCATCGGATTATGTCCCTTGATCCTACATGTTTGAATATTGCTGCCAGGCGGTACGACGGGGTCCACATGGACGATTCCGACGCGTCGAAAACCGCAGCGTCAGCCTGGTGGACGGCGGCCATCGGATACCACCATAGCTATTTGAGGTATCTCGAGGCCAAGCCCGGCATGGAGCCATTGGCGGTGCTGCCCGAGGGTGACGCTCTCTTCAACGAGGAGATCACCAAGGACCTGTTCGCTTATCCCACGATCAGCGAGGTCCGTCACAAGCTAAATGGAATGCTCGCCGGAAGGCCAGCCGAATCTCCCCCAACCACCCAAGAGCAAACTGATGTTATCGATGGGTGTGATGCCGAGATTGCACTGTGGGTGCAGGAGGCATTAGAGGAAGCGGCTGACATGGCAGCAGATGACTTGGTTCTGGGATGTCCCCTGAAGATCTTATTGTTTATCAGGAGTTACTAAAGAAGTTATAAAGTTTACAGGACTTAGCTAAGTGGTTAAGTTGTGAGTGAAAAGCTAGCAACTTAGCAGGTTTGCTAACTGGTTAGCTAACTGGTTAACAGTTTGTATATAAAAATGCACCTCGGTTAGGTTTTTGTGTTTTCTTAATCAAAAAATATACATTTACATAAATATTCACAGTGTCTTTGTATATTCTCCCTGATAGACATGCTTGTGAATTGACTGTTTTCTGCTTCAAAAAGCAAAAACAATTTTGTGTGTTCATGTGAAAACACATTCAAGTGTGCCTTGGAATGTGAATCCATTGTCCAGGCTTTGTTGTTTCCAAACACAAACAGAGTTAATCTCTATTTGTGTTAGTGTAAAATATTTTGGTTTTGGTTCCAGGTGTAGTATGTATAG
>CAXAMN010001592.1:0-16882 GCA_963970005.1 Durusdinium trenchii
CAATACCCATTGAGCAAGGGAAACTTGCCCCCGAAGTAAATTGTATCACTGGATGAAACAAGCAATGTCAGGATACAAGAGAGGATTGGACCTCGCAGTCCTGCAGGAACGAGAGCAGGGAGGACTCACTTGCGGATACGAGTTGTTCAGGAGAATCAACAATTTGCTTGGAGTTACGACTCGAGCGGAAGCACTGTCACTGCGGGAAGCAGTGATGAGACTTGATGTGAATGGATTGAAGCAACTTGGATGTCCATCAGCAGGGAGTGTCAAGAACCCGTTGGACACATGTTTGTTCCTTACACAGGAGTTTGCACGCTTGCGAGATCAGTGTGCAGCATTCGCAGATCTCCAGATGATGGAGGTGGACCAGATCATGGTCATGATGAGGTGCTTACCGCAAGAAATTCACCGACACCTTGCATTCCACGGGAAGTCTTCGACTTTACGAGAGTTGATGGAGTCACTGGAGTTCTATGAACAGCAATCGAAAGCACTCGACTTTTCCAGAGACAGTCACAAAGGAAACCCTGTTGGGTATGACCGACCACCCAAGGGAAGCCCCAAAGGAGGGAAAGATCGCACACCAAAGGGTGAAGGCAAAGGCAAGGAGATTCGATGTCGTCGATGTGGGCAGCCAGGACATGTTGAGAAAGATTGTTGGTCAAAGTCACCAAAGCGTACCGATGAGGACAAAGGAAAGGGAAAAGGAAATGAGAAAGGTGGAAAACCAAAAGGCGGAAAGGATCGTTCACATTCTCCCTATGACCCGAAGAAGAAGGGAAACCCAAAAGGTGGCAAGCCTAAAGGAGGCAAAGGGGAACCCAAGGGCGGAAAAGGACCGAAAGGCGGGAAACCGAAAGGAGCACGTGCCAGTGTAGGAGAGGAGGATGAAGAAGACATTCTCGGAATGGGTTGTGTGCTAGACATGACAGTACCACCCGAAATCCTACTGAACCAGCTTCACAGCTATGGCAACCGACTGACGACGTCCAGTGTCGCGGACACCGATGCCACTGATCGACACTTTTTGGTGGACAGTGGGGCAAGCATCCACTTGATCAGTCAAAGTCTAGTGGATGAGGGATACCTGCAGATTTGCAGGGAGTGGGCCGTCAACGAACGATGCACCACAGCCAATGGACAGGAAATGATCTTAAATCGGTGTGTCGAAGCAGAGTTCAGCACGCATGCTCTCAAAAGTAGGCATGTTAGCTTTTTAGATTGCGATGGAGCCGCCGCGTCGTCGCCTTGTGCTGCTTCGCCTGTTGCTGCTTCGTCGAGAGCCGCCGCGCCGTCGCCCGCAGCACCTGCTAGCTCAAGCCTGTCACCAGTGTCGCGCAGCATTTGCGCTGGCAGCCAACTGCAGAGGCCGCAGAAGCTCAGAGTCACAGGTCTGATCGGATATGGACAGGTTAGTTTGCTGAGTGTTGCACTTCTTGCCAGTAGAGGTTGGACGTTTTCATGTTCACCTGGCAAGAGCTGTTCCCGAACCTCCAGAGAGGTAGATAAACCGGCGAAGCCACCATGTTTGTCCCTCTCACATTTTGGAGGTCACGACCAGGTTCCAAACAGAACTAAGAGTAGTAGAACTCATCTTGACATTTTTCTTTGGTGTAACGTGCCTTGGATTTCAATTGTCCACCCAGGAGTCATTGACATTGACATGTCATCGTCATTGCATTCGTTGCATTACACGTCCGATGTTGAACCCAGTTCGCACCGTGTTGTTCGTTATTCGACCATGCATGAAGCAGTTCAAGATTCGGTCTTGCATGTTGCAGAGCGCGAAGGTTCAAGTTCGGTGCACGAGCGCATTGACTGTGCGGACCCCGTCCAGCCCAGGTTTCGTCGAGTGGAGCATGCCTTCGGATGCTTGGGTCGATACCACGGAGTTGAGCGGAGAGAAGAAGAAAGAACAGAGTCCGGACACGGTCATGGAAGAACCGACCGAACCAGCGCCAGGCACTGTGATCGCTCAAGCCGGGCAACCGGATGTGGAAAAGGATCCATCGGAACCGAGAGAAGAGACGCGGAGAGTTGTCCTTGTCACGATGGAACCAGAGGAGAGTACCGAAGTGATCGTGAAACCTCCAGAACTGGAACCAGAGGGGAGTACCGAAGTTGCCGAGAAGCCATCAGAACCAGTAGAGAAGGAAAAGGGATTGGAGATGGAAAAACGGGAATCCGAAGTTCCGAAGGATCTTCCAGAGCCCGAGATCCCAGAGAAGCCTTTTGTCGAGACGGAGAAAGCTCAGGAGGCGACGTCCGAGCAGGAAGTGACGTTTCGAATGAAAGCCTGGTCAAATTGGCTTCATCGACAAGATCAGAAGGACGAGGAGAAGCGGATCAGAAATCGCGCCAGGCAGCGAGCGCTGAGACAGCAGCGCCGGTCGGATCGGACTGCAGGCCTTCAACAAGCAGTTCGAAACGGACCATCACTGCGACGGTCTTGGACCGTGACGGTGGACGACCCACTACCGAAGGGGTCAGTCCAGAAGGTGTTGAAGCATCACACCAAAGCCCCGCGACGAGAGCGGATTGTAAAGCTGCGATTGATCGAGAGAGAGGTTCAGGCCTCCAGAGTCACAGCCAAGGGCGAGTACATGATCCAAAACAAGCATCGCGCTTGGATCGCTCCCAAAGCGCGTCCGCAGCCGAAGTCATCGGGATCTCGTGTGAAAAAGGAGTTTATCGAGATCCAGCCCCAAAAGGGAGTCACGATGGTGAGCCTGACCGGTTCGGAAGCCTCAGATGTTGGAGACCTGGAAGAGATTCACGGAGCTCTTCCAGAGAGTGCTCCGACTCCGACCAAAGGTCCAAAGAGCATTTCGTCCGGCTTAACCGGCCACGAGCGGATAACATCCGAAACAGTGGTGCGTATAAGCGCGGACGCACAGGGACAAGTATCGGCGCGACGACAGGACATAAAGCCTGGAACCGCTTATTACATGAAGAGAAAGCCCGAGGAGCCGGGGAACGTGAAGTACACGTCCCAGGTCCGAGCGTTGTGGCGACCTTCGAGCAACACCGCGTTGTCGGTCACGGATGCCTCCATTTCTGGATCGGAAGCAGCCGATCCTCCAGTCCTGACCTTGACCGAAGAGAATTTACGGCTTCACGAAACAGCCGGAAGGACCCCGAGGCAAACCCCATCCTTGCTGCCAATGAAGGCGAAGGCCAGACCGATGGGACCCCAACCCCCACCGGGTCCACCCCCGGGGTGGCAGGATCCAGTGGGCGACAGACCGGAGGAGACGGCAGGTCCGGCAGTTGCCAAGCCGAAGGAGCCAGCGAGTCCGGTAAGCGTCGATCCGGAGAAAATGTTGGCAGTGATTGCCCAGACGGGAATTCCGGAGCCGAAAACTCCATCGGTTCCGGGACCAAAAACGCCACCGACACCACCGACGAGACCCAAAGCGAAATCGCGACCGCTCACCGAAGAGCAAAAAGCGGTGGCAGACGAGGTGTTAGCTCAAAAAGCCAGAGACCTCCTCAAGGCAGCAGACCTCAAGAGGTACCGGGACCCTCGAAGAGGAGAAAGTGTCCACGGCATCAGGATCAGGTGCAAAGAGAGTACCGAAGTACCTGGCACATCTGACCGACGAGGAGCGCGAGAAGCTGTTTCGCTCAGAGCTAGCATCCGAGCGACAGGCAGGAGCGATCGAATGGGAGAAGGAACTCAATCGCCAAGCAAAAGAAGAGGAAGAACGCCGAAAGGCGAAGGCGCTGTACCGTTCAGAGAGGATGGCGCAAGCCTTGGAACATGGAAAGGAGGTCCAGCGTCGCCGGCAGGAAGAGTTCGAGAAAGGAAAACAAGATCTCCTGCAATGGAGGGCAGAAGAAGAAGATCGAGAGAATTTGAGAAAGGCAAGACGAATTTCTCTCGAGCAACCCGCAGTGCCACCGAAAGCAGGAGGAGTAGTTCTGACACCAGCGCCAAAGGCAATGTCGGAACCGACGGCGATGTTGGAAGAGAGTCCCGCTATACGCCGCCAGAAGCGCTTCAAGCGCCATTGTCCGAGGAAGAGATTGCGTACCGCAAGCAACTGCAGGAGCATCTGTCCAAGTTTTCGGACAAGAGGGAAGACGTGAAGTAGGACGCGATGTCCGAAGCGTCGGACGCGGAGGAAGACATGATATCCAAAGGGGGAGGTTCCTCCCAAAAGGGGAGTCGAGCCGCCGATAAGAGCCAGAGCGCATTTTTCGAATCCAGCATTCGACGTCGTGCGCAAAAAGGAAATCGTTTGCACCGTTGAGTCAGAGCCTGAGTTCGAGTTCGAATATCCCATCGAGCTACGAGGTAACAGACTAGCTAAGCACATTTTGCAGAGTCACACACCTTATGATCCAAGCTGTGCAGTCTGTCTCATGAGCAAGGGATTGAAACGAGCGCCAAAACGCACAGATCAAGTCACCAACGAGATCCAGATGGATATTGCCAACCTATGCACCCATCCAAAGTCTCCAAACATGTATAGGTATGTTGTGATGTGGAATCGAACGCACGGGATGATCGCAACAGCTGCAATCTATGTAGATCAAGCTTCGACGATTCGTGTTTTGACAGCTGCCATAAACCATTGTTCGTCCACAGGTGCAATGGTTCTCAGTGATGAAGGCCGTGACTTGACTGCGCTCATTTCTGAACTCATTCGATTGAAGGTAGTCTCAAGGCATGAGACCAGTCGTCCAGGAAGACACGCAACTGGAGCCGAGAGAGCAGTTAGGACCCTCAAGACTCAACTAGGATGTATTCGTACAGTGTTGTACCAGCACGGGTTGACGCTAGGTAGTGAAAGCCTTCGATACGCTGCAGCAAACGCTTGTCATGTCCACAATGCATTTCAGCTGCAAGCCAACAGTTCGCTGACACCGTATCAACGTATGCGCATCAGTGTAACTAGTTCAGGAGAAGTCCCAAACACCAATCGTGTGATGCCATTTGGATGTTTGGTTTTTGCCAGGCCGACTGATGGGTACTTAGAAAAGGTCAGAGAAGCAAACGCTCGTCACTTTGTTCCAGGCATTTACTTGACCCCAAAGTTATCTTCGTTAGGTCACTTCGTTTCCTTCGAAGGTTCACAGGATGAGACTGTGGTTGTGCCTGTTCGAGACTTGAAGATTGCCTCACCGATTCGTTTTGTCGCTGGACTTGGGATGTTGTGTGAAATTCCAAATTCCAAGAGTGGAGTGAAGCCAGATAGGATTGAAAGACTACCGAATGATCTTTCGAAACCCCAGAAATTGGTTGATTTGCCCATCCATGAAGGGGAACCACCTTGGTATTGGAGTGAAGTGAATAAGACTTCGAGATGCCCAGCTTGTTCGAACGGGAGTGAAACAGGTCATTCAGTGAAGTGTCGCAACCGTTACAAGAAGTATCTTGAAGAAGAGTACAAACGGATAGTACCGATCGAAGACGAGTCGTCTGTGCCCGTCGTGCCTGAAGGATTGGAAGAAGGCTTAGATACCGAAGGAAAGCCTGAATCTCAGCAAGAGTCGGGAGAAAGAGTTCCAGAATCAGAGTCAGAACGAGAGAAGAGGAAAAGAAAGTCTATCGATGATGAGTGGGATAGATTTCATCGCGAGCATGAAGAGAAAGAGACTGGAGAGAGATTTCCAGAGTTTGATGATGTTCCGTTCCATGCGCCAAAGGGACAGGAAGCGGATACCGAACCGACGCCAATGCAAGAGGATCCAACGAATCCATATGAGATCGGAAAGAATCCGGAACCTATCGAGGATGATCGGATGAGTGAAGGCTATGAGCCAACAGAAGTACCGGAAGGGTACAGAGCACCCGAATCACCCGGGGAGAGTCCCATGGACATTGATTTGTTCCAGAAAATCCCAAGAAGAGGAAAGAACCGAAATCATGACCATTGGGAAGTTGACCTTGACAAGCTTGTGTTGAGAAGAGTTCACCACAGAAGTCGAAAATGTGTTTTTGCAGCATCATCACTGCCATTGCCGATGCATGAGGATCAGCTGGTAGGTATTCAGAGGACGTACTACGTCGATGCTGTTGATGAAAGGCCAGTCGATGAGATTCCAAGGGACCAGTTCAAGGTCCATGTCAGCGAGTTCGGAACCCAGGCCGCGCCATTGAGGCGTCATTGGAAAGGGTTTACCGAATTGCCAATCAAGCAGCTCTACATGTATGATCATCAAGGTAATGCCATTGCGAGCTTATCAGATCTAGGTAAAGAGTTGTGGGAAAAGGTGAAAGACCCCTTGTCAAGATGTTCGGATGATGAGGTTGAAAGGTTCTTGTCATCAGTTCAAGAGGGGGTACTTGAGTATAGCAGGAAGGTTCCAAAGGAAACCGAGGAGTCCAAGTTCGACGCGAAGGCCGATTCGTGCAAAGTATGGTTTGGAGGTAGATGGATTGTACTCCGAAAGCCATCAAGAGCGACTTCAGATATAGGTGAAGGTCCATTAGATGTGGATGCCACGTTCGAGGGAATGCACACAGAGGTCATTGCCCTAGAGAAGCGCAGGACAGGTCAGGTCGTGAATAAAAATGAAGCGCAAGAGTATTGCCAGATGCATGGTATCCGAATCATCTCAACCCGATGGGTAGTTGTAAATAAGCATGATGCTATCAAAGGAGACATCGTTCGATCGAGACTTGTTGTCCGTGATTTCGCCACAGGTCCGTCAGCAGCCGAGTTGGGCGTTTCAAGCCCTACAGCGTCATCAGAGGCGTTGAAGGTTGTGTTGTCTTATCTTGCTCAGAAATCAAGTTTTCGAAAGAAATCAAAGAGAGGAGGAGTAGGAAAGACAGCATGGGTTTTAGATGTAAGTACAGCATTCTTGCATGCCCCCGTGATTCACCCAGCAGTTTTTTCGTTGCCGACTGGGATGGAAGATGAAGACGGAGAGCCTTTGTTCGTCATTCTTGAGAAAGCGATGAACGGACTTCGTTCTGCAGGAATGTCATGGTATCGTCACCTAGCCGATTTGTTAGATCAAGAAGGTTTGACAGCATGTGTGACGGAAAAGACAATCTTCGCCGGAAGATACAGAAAAGGAGTTGCAGAGACGGAAGAGGAGAATCACTTGATCGTTTTGATGTACATTGATGATTTGCTGGTTGTCGGAGACGATCGAAATATTCAGAAGCTCGTTGATGAATTATCAAAGAAGCTTAGACTGAAAGTCACCGGAAAGCTTGAAGAAGACAGAATTCGTTTTCTGGGAAAGGTGATCGAAAAGGAAGAAGATGGAACGATTGCCTTGTACATGGAGAAAGAGTACTATGAAGGTATGATGAACTTGTATCCAGGAGGAAAGGAAAGTCAAGCGACCCCCAATTTGTTTCAGCTTTATGATCGTGATCGAGAAGAAGATCGGAAACCGTTGTCACCCGAGGCAGCAGCAACCTTTCGAACCGCACTAGGTAAGCTAGGTTGGGTAGCTCAGTCGAGACCTGATCTTTGTTGGTTGTGTTCGATGCTTGCCCGAGGTCAATCTCAGCCGCTAGCTGTACACGAGACTGCGATGCGTGCGAGTATCCGTTACATCCGATCAGTAGCCGATCGAAAGTTGAAGTTCAGGAGCTATGAGTACTCAGGACCACCAAGGATTACGACCTATGTCGATGCCAGTTGGGCAGCCGAAAAGTCCACCAATAGGAAGAGTACTTCAGGAGCAGCCATCTTCGTTAGTGACTGTTGTGTCAAAGCATTCAGTAGGTTGCAGCAGAGTGTAGCCTGTAGTTCAGCCGAGGCAGAGCTATATGCTTTGTTCGAAGGAGCGAAAGAGACTATAGGTATTCAACATGCCGTGGCACATGTCTATGGATGTCAAGCTGAGGAATTGCCCATTCCAGGTTTGCTTACGGATTCGATGGCAGCCCGAAATGTCACAGAGATGTCAGGGTTGTTGAGAAGATTGAGACATATAGACATTCGAATCTGTTTTTTGCAAGATGCAGTCTACAAGGGAGTGATTTCCATCAGCTTTGTCCGAGGTACCGAGAATTGTGCCGACTTGATGACCAAGGCATTGTCGAGAGCTGTGACTTTACAACATATGGAGACGATCGGAGTTGTCAGAGCATTTCTCATTTCATTTGAAGTGCCGTATGACTGGATCGGGAGATGGTTGTGGGTTATGGATAAGGTCACATGTACCGAAATCCTGATTGTTGAGTTTTGCACATCACCGGAGTCCGAGATGAAAGAAGTCGGAAGCCGCACGGAAGGTGTTGAAGTCTTGACTGTCACTGAGGCGGATGACGGAACCCGATCGGACACGATCGAGTCAGTTCGGGAGCAGATGATAAGCCATCGGAAGAGAGGAAAGCTTGTTGTCTTGTGGTCGTCGATTCCATGTACAGGAGGATGTCCGTTTCAGTACATTTGTATCAAGAAGTTTGGTCAGGACTATATGGGTCATCTTCGAGAGTTGTACCAGATTCAGAAGAAGCTATGGAAAGGTTTCTTACGGATGTCGGAAGTAGCCGATTTCGTAGCGATTGAATGGCCGAAGAGATGTGCTTATTGGGGATGGAATCAGACTAAAGATTTTCTGAGGAAACGAAAGACGTTTTCAACATTTGTGGATGCTTGTTCAGTCAAGTTGAACCAGAAAGGTCAGTTGGTCAGAAAGACCTGGAGGATTGAGACAGATAGTACTCGGTTGTTGGAAAGCCTGAAGGTTTGCGTTTGTGATGGTCGTCATGATCATTTGCCGTCCAAGGAAGTCAATTGGAAGGAAACGCAACACTACCCCAGGAAATTTTGCGAGCTAATCCTTAAAGGATTTAAAGCTGAATTAGAATCATAATAGCCAAGTAAGTCTTGCACGTTGTCTGAGCCGAATGGCACGTTTTTGCGAGCACTCTCGATTGCACATTTCGAAAGAATCTTGGTTTTTGCAGACTGTGAGATACAGCTTTTCTTGGAATGAAGCTTATACCATCCGAGGTATGACGCCGGATGCGGAAACGGCGCTTGCGATGCTGAGCCTGGAAGCAGCGACCGCTTTGGTCTTTGCAGCCGGTTTTCTTTTGGGATGCCTGCTGACCTGCTGCTGCCTGCGGTGTCGGAAGCATGCTGAGCCTGAGAGCCAAGTGACTTTTAAAGTCGATATGCCGAAGAGCTATCCAGTTCCAAAAGGCATTGAGCAATGCTCAAAAGTATATTTTTCAGTGAGTGGGAGCAAGGTTCATTTGAATCCAACTTGCTCGGGCATGCACGTACCTATGTCGAAAGATATTTGTGCCAAATGTCTGTCCTCATTGAAGAAGAATAAGAAGGCTTAAAGCCAGCCAGTTCGTTTCGAGCTTTGTGTCCAAGAGGGGGTGAAGAAATTCCATGTCGGGATGTCCACCTCGCTCGATGCTTGCAGTTTGCGATGCATAAATTTCGTTTAAGTTTGTTTGTGAAAGATTTGGAACCTGGCGGTAGTATAACATTTTGTTTCTTAATTGTTTGAAAGCGACTTGTAGCGTAGTCGGAAGTTTTGAAAGAGTTCTTTGTGCGTGGAGATGCTTTAAGAGACTTTTAATATGTTTTCGTGTATTCTTTGTATAGTTTAGTGCTACGGGATATGTTTTGGCTCAAGGCCAAATTCGTTTGGCTAGTGTGAGAAAAGGGTGCGAGTGTCTGAGAGCAGTTTGTGCAGCGTTTGAAGTTTTCCGAAGTATTCGGAAGTTTGAGAGAAAGGTTTCGTACCGTACCGGACGAGTGTGAGAGCCTGTTGTGAGCTAAAGATCCAGGGGAGGTAGGTAGTCTACCGTGTAAGGTTGCTACCCGGAGTTTTTCGAACAGTTCAAGAACATGTGTGGCCATAAATGTTCGCAGGCTGTGGAGAACAAGTGCCTGCAGCGCTGCAAAACCATGGAAAAGCAGCGGCATGGAAAACTTCTGCGGCGTGCGTGCAGAAACAATCGAAACTCTTGTGACCAAAAATTTGCCGACAAAACGGCTCCCGTTTTGGGGTCCAGTCATTCAGTCTCAATTTGATTTGCTTGTGTCCGGACGACTTGGCCCCCGTTTTGGAGTCCGTTTCTGGCCCCCAAAACGGGGGCCGTTTGTCGGCGAAATGTTTGCCGCCGGGCGAAAAATAGTGCAAGTTTCGATTGTTTCCGCAGGTACGCGACAGAATTTTGCATACCGCTGGGCCACGCGAGCAATTGTTCTCCATGAAGTGAAAACGCCCTCAAAGATACAACATTAAATCATTAGGGGTTAAGTGAAAACGCCGCCCTCAACGATGGCCCCAAGTCAGCTGCTTTGCAGGAGACGATGTTCTGGCAGCGTTCTGAAACCCAAGCTTTTGTTAATTCATCATTGAGGGTGGCGTTTTCACTTAACGACCAATGATTTAATGCTGCATCTTTGAGGGCGGCGTTTTCACTTCATGCTTCCTGATTTGACTTTGATACCACCAACATTGAGCAGGGCGGCTGCTTTTTTCTTATATTGCTTCGTCTGAGATCAGCTCTGTCTGAGATCAGCAGTTTTCGTTCTTTTTTCGGAAGCTTGAGCTGGGACACCAACATTGAGCAGGGTGGTTGTTTTTTCTCAATGCTTCGTCTGAGATGAGCTCTGTCTGAGATCAGCAGTTTCGTTCTTTTTTTCGGAAGCTTGAGCTGGGACACCAACATTGAGGGTGGCCTGATTTTATTCTCCAACTATGTAGGCCCTCAAGTCGCTGATCAAGGCCTGCAGGTGGATCTCAGACGAGGCTGATCTCCAACTATGTAGAACCTCAAGCCACGACAGGGAACTGGGACAGGGAAGTGGGCAGGGAACTTGGGCAGCAAACTGGGGACAGGGAACTTGGGGCAGCAAACTGGAGACAGGGAACTGGGGGCAGGGAACTGGGACAGAGAACTGGGGACAGGGAATTGGGGGCAGCAAACTGGGGACAGGGAACGGCCAGGGACTTGTGATCAGCACGCAGCCCTATTTCTGCTTTCAGGAGCAGCGCGCGATGTCTTCCGCAACACGCCTGGGACTTTGCTTCGGATCTTCTAGTATTGCCCGAAAAAAAGGGCGGGGGACAGCAGGAGCAAAAGCCGACCTCTGTCTCAGTAACTGCGGTGTCACTGCATCGACAAGCAACAAAAAGATCCCGACGACCCCCGCTAACACCCAATGACAAAGGTCATCGCCTTACCAAACACCCTGATTTGTCGTTTGAGGTTAGGGGTGGAAGTGCTTCTGTGGTCAACGCCGGCCTGAGCCACTAATCGGAGACGAGAGCATGCTGATTCATACCAGGACAGTGTCTGAGGACACTGCCTTGGGAGCACCCTGTTGAGTGACATGCATTGCCGCGCTGTTTGGTGCTGTGCAGTCGGAGCGGACGTGTTGATTGGGCTTGCACTGCTGAGCGGTGCGAGGTGCTGGAGGACGAGAAGGACGAGGTGTCCTCCTCCTCTGATGTGGGCAGGGTTCTACCTGCGATAATTGCAAACTCCTGGCTTTCGTTGACCTTTCTGGCTCTCCAATCACCGAAATCCGGGAGTACACTTTCTCTCATTGCGTGCGACTCACACATCTCTGGCTTCCAAAGCACTGCAAACCATCCGCGTAAAAGCTTTCATGGGCCGCGCCGTACTTACGAAGTTGAAGTTCCGCCGACACTCCGTTATATAGCCAACAAAGCTTTGGTTGATTGCACCTTGCTGACAGGACTCAAGCTGATGCCAGGTAAGCGAACTACGTGGAGAGGGCCCCACGCCGAACATTCGGCTTTTGACTTATGCCACCGATTTGTCATTCCGAACTGAATCAACCTTCTCCCGAACACAGGAAACGAACCTAACTAACTTGTCCGACAAGCAAGTACAAAGTAGCACAAGCATGGCGAACGAGCTCAGCCTCCCAGTCTGACTGTCCGCATCAGAATGGGAGCATCGTCAGTTTCTGTACATGGCCAAACAGAAGATGCATGCACCTAGGTAGCAAGCCCCAGCAATTGACTCTCAGGCAAGCACCTTAGTTCTTGTCCTGGGGTGCAATGCCACTTGACAGCATGCCCAATTGGCTGGAGCTCAGGCGAGGACCTTAGTCCTTGTCCTGAGGGTGGGTTACTACCCTGCCAGCTGTGTATAAAGTGTACAGACGACACCATGTTCATGTTTCACCAGGGCACTGCACGTTCTTGGAAAGTTGGCTGTCGAGAGCGTACAACACAACCTGGATGAAGCGGCCACCTGACTATTCGCCACCGCTCGCCACATATGCGAAGTGTACTCCTGTAGGAGTCTGTTGGCAGCATCACACTTGCCGACGTAGGATCCGCCATCCCTGTCAATCGCACAGAATGCAGGCCACAGTGGACGCTTAATTCCCTTTCGTTTGTCACGTTAAAGCTTGAGAGCTACCCAAGGACCACGACAAACATCAAGAGCACTTCTTTTAATAGTGCTCACTGCACAGGCCTGCCACAACAGGCCCTTTGCCTCCCTCGGTTCTGACTGCAAGCTATTACATTGCGCCATTCGAACCTTTTGCCATAATTAATTGCCCAACAGCACCTTTGTAGTTACTGTGTCACCTTTGGTCTCACCTGTGCAAAGTTGAATCTCCTCTTTTTCTTGGTCGTGGTTTTGTTGTGGGTTCTTTGTTTTGGTTGCTGTTTGGTTTGGTTTTTTCTAGTTTACAGGAGATTCATACAAAGACAACATAAGCTGACCTGTGCATTTGATGCACGTACGGCGGCTCCACTCGTGCAAAAAAGACTCTCCATCATTGTGCTTTCTTTGTCGGTTTTGTTTGGTTTTGGGGCACTCGTTGTGTTTGTGTTTTTTTGTTGTTTGGCCCCCTTGCATGCTGGAGACTCTACGAAAAATTGCGCAAACTGACCTGTGCACTTCCTGCATGAATGGCGGCTCGACTCGTGCAAGAGGAGGTGTGAAAGACAGTGGGAGCCTGTTTGTACAGGGTGTGGATCGCCCAGTGCCTGTTTCTTAGGTAGATTTTCGTTTTCATGGACTTAGGGTTGGAGCTGATTGGGGTTCTTGGTCCTTTTGGTGTTTCTGCGTTGACCATCTTAGCAGTAGAAGGTGTGATGTGACGAGAAGTGGCTAGGAGCACACTTAGAGAAACACCTGTTAGAGCTGTGTGCAGTTTGAGGTAGCTTGAGATTGTTTGGAGATAGTTCTTTACCTTTTGGTAGGTATGTGGGATCCAAAAAAGAGGGGCCTGATCTGCGTATTGAGTGGTTTTTCCTAAGAGAAATGGTTTTTCAAACCGCGTTGCTTGGTGGCTTCCACCGGATTTGAATGCCCTTCCCTTTAGTGGGGACGTCTCTTCTTCCAATTCTCTCGATGAGTTCTGAAGTTGTGAAGTTTTGCATACTGTGGTGGTCCTATGACTCGAGGGCGAAATGACTCGAGCAGCTGTGTTATGACTCGGCGCATTTCCGGCAGCGCGAAACGGCACCCGTCTCCGACACTCGGAGTCTCTTTGGAGATGGGGAACCATAGTCCATGTTAGATGCTTGCCCTTTCTGGAGTAGCTTGATTGAAACCCGCCTCTTATAGCCTTGTTTTGTTTCTGACCTTCATTCTTGCGTGGACCTGAACCGAGGCGTTCGATTCCCGTTCCTTGGCGAAATCAGATGGATGCCCTTTGTTACGTTCGTAGCTTCTTGTTTGTAGTTAGGCCAGGAGCGCCCCGAACGTAGCGATGCCCTTTGTTGGTAGTAGAGATCCAATTGGACCAGGTTTGTGCAGCTTCCTCAGGCGACGGCAGCGAAAAGTGCCTTCGCCGTCGCGGCAGATGTGGCTCCGCAAGGCGATGTGACTCCAAAGAAAAGCGGCGACCCCTTTTTGCGTTTGGGCGCTGGCTGCTGTTTGTGGGGGGGGTCCTTTGCGCTCCGCCTCCCTCCGCGCCGCTTTTTTGCTGCCTCTCGTCAGCGTCTCAAAGATATGGGGCTGCTAAGTGAGGTTGAACTGAAATCACCAAAATCAGAACCTTTCAACCATTGGAGAATTGGCTTGAAAGGTTTTTCTCACAGCGCCACATAAGGTGTGGCTCCGCAAGGTGACGGCAAAGAAAAGGTACCGGGACCGGGACCTTTTTTTGATTGTGTAGCATCTTTTAAAATGGTGTTTCTATGGAAAGGGCTTGGTTGATAAAGTCGTTGTGTTACGGCTGTGTAAGTGCTTGAAACCGCAGTTATTTGCTCAGCTTATTTTGCGAAGGGATCTTCTCAACAAGACATCGACCTGCAACATGTACATTAGCGCAGATTGTCCGACGTCTCCTTGTTCCCATGATCCCCAAACACCAAATTGCATGCTTTACCTTTGTTTTCCATTGGAAAACCACACACCACTTGCAGATCTGGATCTTTCATGCATGGCATGTCGCCGTTGATGTTTGAAATTTGGAATTTTGTGCGGCCGCTGATATTTAAGCTGTTGGAATTGCGCTTGCGCTTGCCAGTGGGCTAGCGTGAAAGGAGATTGGACACCTGAGGAAGTACAACTTCTGACCAATCCAAGCCCGAGTCGATGCAATTCGGGTGATTTGATGTCTGCACAAAGGCTAGCCATCGAGAGCCTTTGTGCAAAATGAATGCTTGTGGGACATGATTTCCGCAGGCAACTTGCTTCATCAACTTGCATCTAACCCATCGCTTTGCTATATCCCAGCGAGCTTCATGATGGGCTCCTCAGTCGTCGTGGGTGCACGGCGGTGGCATCCTCTATGGGTCGCTATCCTCTCACCATGAAGAAGAACACATAAAAACCAGCCGGTGGCGGTTAAGTCTGTCTTGACATGCTAGGACGCACTGGCCGGCTGTAGTTTGTAGACCCAAGCACCCTGTCTCAAGGCTTTCAGCCCATCATTCCCAACAAAGCCAAGGCTATTGATCGAGTCATGGTACACGAGGGATTGGAGGGGACCGACCTCAGCGGCAAGAGGAAAGCATGTGTAGACACAAAGTCTTTCCTGGGTTTCTCGACAAAAACGTGCATGCCTTCCCTGCAATCTGGTGTGTACACTTCCTTAGCTTCCTTTCCCTGGGTCTCCCTGCAAATCTGGTGTGTACCTTCCTTTGCAATTGCAAAGCGCCCGCTGACATGGCTGACATCCGTTCCCATCTTGAAACCGAGGACCACCAAAAATGTGATGCATCTTGGTGGAGTCTATAAAGAGAGGATGTCCTTATATTGACTGAGGTAGGGTCAGGGACAAAAGATGACGAAAGAAAGGTTTGCTTGCTTCCATCTAATTTTTGTGGCTTAGCATGTCATCGCTGCTATTCTTCTGTCGCACTCAACGCGACATGCAGGAGTGACAGGCCGACTGCAGACCGTACGTAGACCCAAGCACCCTGTCTCAAGGCTTTCAGCCCATCATTCCCAACAAAGCTAAGACCATTGGGCCAAGCCAGCCAGAGCCAGGCGACCAAGCAAGCTTCGATGGACCATCTGACTTGGCAGGTTTAGTGGCCCAGCCCACTGGAAGATTCTCAAAGCGACCCAATTTGAGCCATCTGCTTTGTTGGGGAGCCGCTGATTTTCCAGTTGTTGGCGCTGCGCTTGGGCTTGCAGGCTGGCTAGTGACTAGCATGAAAGGAAATCGGACAGCTGAAGAAGTGTATTTTGGGACAAGTCCTGCCCGTGCTTGTGCAAGTTAAGTGAAGAGGTGCAAGTTAAGTTTTGGAAAGGCCAAGTTGGCCAGTCATCGAGAGCCTTTGCTTGAACTCATGGTGCAAATTCCTTTTGTGCGAAAAAGAAGGGACGATATCAATGATTTCGTGGCTTGCTTCCCTCTAATTTTTGTGGCTTAGCATGTCATGACTGCTATTCTTCTGTCGCACTCAACGCGACATGCAGGAGTGACAGGCCGACTGTAGACCGTACACCGTAGACCAAAGCACCCCATCTCAAGGCTGTCAGCCCGTCATTCCCAACAAAGCCAAGGCTATTGGGCCAAGCCAGCCAGAGCCAGGCGACCAAGCATCGCTCGTCCGAGCTTCATGATTGGCCATCTGACTCTGCGAAGAATACCTCGGCAACAAATCCCTTTGCAGTGGGAGATCATCGAAACAATCCAGTTTGCAGACAACTTGAGCAGCGACGCCCAAGAGATGGGCCTGATTTTCGATAATGCTTGAGAGTCTTTAGACCAGATAGACACTGCAGAAGTGTGAACTGTATGAAGGACGGCACCTCTTCCGTCTCCCCGAGCTTTATATAAGATGATTTTGTGAAAAGGTAAACCAACGGTCGCGAAAGACCATGCCGAAGGAGAACGAACGTTTTCTCTCGCAGGAAGGGCATCATCCTCTGACCAAAGAAACAAATACGTCGAATTGACTCGAAGGATTTGCTTGAGCCACGAGCACCTCCCATGACAAGTTTGGTACGGGAGTAGACTCGGAACGGTTTCGCAGGGATTGTGACATACCGCTTGTGGATTGTCCTTCGCGATCTTGTAAGTTCCAACAATGATGGCTCTGTGAGACCCTTCAGACACTGCGTAGCCCAGCAGTATCTGTGTACTTTACCTTAAAAATAAAAAATCCTTATGTAGAAGAAATCATGGCTTGGTTCACAGAAATTGGATTTTGTGTGCAGGCCAAGGAACAGATGCTTGTGTGCAAGGCCAGGACGTCTCTCTCCTGCATTACATCGTGCATTTCCTACTTGACACCATTTTAGGTCTTGAAAGATTACAGACTATGACTATCACCAAATGTTCCAGGTTCATCAAAAGCTGCAGCTTGATTGAGTGACAGGCCGACTGTAGACCGTACACCGTAGACCAAAGCACCCCATCTCAAGGCTTTCAGCCCATCATTCACAACAAAGCCAAGGCTATTGGGCCAAGCCAGCCAGAGCCAGGCGACCGAGCATCGCTCGTCCGAGCTTCATGATTGGCCATCTGACTCTGCGAAG